>LR753311.1:1427113-1583698 GCA_902729485.2 Mus minutoides
CTCTTCTAGGGTTGCAGACCCCTTCAGCTCCTGGGGTTCTATCTCTAGCTTCTCCATTGTGGGTCCTGTGTTCCCTCTTATAGATGATTATGAGCATCCACTTCTGTACGAGACAGCTATATCAGGGTCCCTTAAGTAGGCACTAGCTGTCCTATGCCATAGTGTCTGAGTTTAATGACTGATTATGGGATGGATCCCCGTGGTGGGGTAGTCTCTGTATGGTCCATCCTTTCATCTTAGCTCTAAACTTTGTCTCTGTAACTCCTTTCATGTGTATTTTGTTTCCTCTTCACAGGAGGAATGAAGTATCCACGAGCTGGTCTTCTTTCTTGATGTTCTTGTGTTTTGCAAATTGTATCTTGGATATTCTAAGTTTATGGGCTAATATCCATTTATCAGTGAGTGCACAAAACTATCTGAGCAAACCAGGGAAGAAAGCTAGTTGTCAGCTTTCTTCCTCAGTATCTGCTTCAAGTTGCTGCCCAGAGTTCCTGCCTTGGCTCCCTTGGCTGATAGATGGTAACCCATGAAATAAACCCTTTCTTCTCCATGTTGGTTTAGCACAGTGTTTTATAATGGTGACTGATAAGCCAACTCAAATTAGGGTCTTAATTTCCGATCTAGTCAGGGATATATAGAAATACCCACAACCAATTAATCATTACATCTATTGATCAAATAAGAACATTTTCTGTCTCAGTGATGCAAGGTTCAGCTTCCTAGGCAAACTTGCCTAAAGGACCAATGCTTGAACATGGAAAAATTTAGACCAGTAAACAGGTTTAAAATGAATGAATCTTGTTAATACTGTCGATTCATGACTCCTTTATACCCTGCATGATACCCTGCATGGGTTATGACCCATGCTTAAGCAAATAATAGTGTCAAGATAAAATAAACGATTATGATCTCCAGCTCATTCCAGAGATTGTGTTTAAATAGTTCTTCAATGAATGCCACTTTTCACTGCTGTTTCCCTGTAAATGTATGAAGTGATTTTTGGCTAATTAGAATTAGTAAGTCACAAGAAGAGTGTCCATCTCGGAGTGCAGAGTATCACAGGCCAGAGACCTGGGAAGGCTGTACCCTAGCTTAAATAGCCATGACTAGCAAAACAGCCAATCGCTTTTCACAGCTGTCTCCTTTTATTTCTATGGTACCTTTATCCCCTGTCCTAAGGGGATATTGAGGGTCTCCAGCCTGCACTAAGCTGCAGCTCAATGTAGATTTATTTTTTTTTTCTTCAGCCTCAGCTAAGACACATAAAAACTAAATCCTTTCTTGCAAGAGGACAGGAAGCAATGGTGATCATAGAACATAAATACTATTCTGACTTCTGTCTGACTGCAGGATGCCCCAGCCATCTAGTTAGAGCATCCCTCCCTCAGGGCATTTCAAATGTAGATGATCTAAAGGCAAATATATACATAAAAGCTTAATTCAAGCAGGAACTTTTCATGTTCCCTGATTTCTCATAGAGTGTGCTTATCAAAGTCTTGCTTAAAAGACAGTTTTCTGGAGAAAGAAACCCCCCCCCGCCCCCAAATTAGGGCAAAGGACCTGGGACTCCTCTTAGCCATGTCTCTCCCCTGGAAATACACTGAGGACTTCATGACTCCTAAAGCTTTACCCTGATTTTGACTAAAATCTCTAAATTTCTAAAGATTTCGCAAAGGAGAGAAACCATTTGTTTCCTACATTCCAAGGAAGTAGAAAGAAGGCATTTTTAAAGCAAAGTGACCCCAAATCACACGGAACATGAACATGTGTTCTGCAGTTTCCAGCTTTGTCTTGGCTCCAGACTCTTATACTTTGAAGTTGACTCATAAAGCTGCTTTAATAATTAATAGCTGTGCTCCATTTTTTTTATCAGTCTTTGAGGGCCAAATTTAAGTTCCCACAAGAATATGTAAATCACAGGGGGGAAGTGTTCTAATTTCATCCTAATAACAGAATACACAAGGGTGATGAGGGCAGTCACAAAAAGACTCTTATCTAGCAGTCCAACGTGCTATTTTCAAACGACTGGATCGATGGCTAGCTGAAGAAGTGATTCAGAGGCATAATGCAAAACTGGGCCGAGTAAGCACCAGAGCTATTTGATTAGGGCCAGAACATGTTCCGAAAGCCAGCGAAAGCAGGACAGGTTCTTCCCAGCCAGAGCTGCTGTCAAGAAGAGAAGGCTAGAAGGCAGCCCAGCTTCTAGACCTATGGTGCCCAGAACCAACATTTTGAGGAAACCAACCCTTCAGATTCACAAGACATGAGGTGACCATGTAAATTATTGGCCTTGCCAAATGTTTTAACTAAGAGGAATGAAAACATAATCATATTCACATTAAAGTTCCCCCTCTAAACTTCTCCTGCGCCCCCCTCGCATCAAGCAGCATGGCCACAGCTCCACTGAAGAGCTGATTTCTAACCTCATTATGACTAGTGCTGGCTGACATCTGTGCTTCTAAAATACCCTGCTAACCTCTGAGAATAAAACAGTGAGAATCACACTCACCTGCTGGTGAGATTCACACATGCTCATTAGCATTTCACTGGGATCTGCTGAAAGGCACTGCCCTGTCTGTGATACCTCGGCCCTGTCTGTCCCTTCTCACACCTTCCCTCCCACCTTTGACTTCAGATCTGACTCATTTATGTTATTGTGTCTCAGGATCACTTATTTGGGCTTGCCCCAGAAAGAGACACTGGAATTGTTGATGATCACAAACTACTGGTGACACAAATTAATGATGATTAAGGCAAATATGAAGTAGGACCAGACTTGGAGTGTCAGAGTCAGTGGGGTGCACTCTTCTCAGTCCACTGGGGATCCCCTGCTTCTGGGAGGAGACTAGGATAGCAGGGGAGCATGCCACCTCATGGCTGAGTTAGCTTGCTCTTCCCTCCAGCACACAGTTTCATAGCCCTGGAGGTGGCACTCACAAGCCTGCTTTCTTTCTGGCCCACAGTTTCAGTCCTCAGTCCTTAAGATACGATTTAGATATACTTGCAAATAAACAGTCGATCTAAGGTTAGGCTGATTTTACTCTGCAGATTAACCTTCTTAATCCCTTTGCTCCATTTCTTCTGCACCAGAGTTCATTGCATCTATCAACATAGCTAGATGATGACCCTAATCTAGAGGTTGTTGTGAAGATAGTTTCAGACAGACCTAGCAGTCAATCCAAAAGGCTGTGTGTGAAACAGATGTATGTTCTATAATGTGGTGGGCCTCTTTCAGGCAGGTGCAGGAACAATAGAAAAAAAAAAAAAAAGACTGAAGCCTTACAAAGAGAAATACATCTGATGGGCTTATACTTGAGTTGAAGCATCAGTTCTTCCTTGGGTCTCCAGTCCCATGGCCTTCCCTGTAGACATCAGACTTGCCAGCCTGTATAGTGCTCCAGCTAGTTCCCTGAAGTGAATCTCTATGTGCATACAAGTATGAATATGGCCTTTCGAACTCCTTTTGAGGAGAATGTTGGCATATGGTGCCACGATACTTCATCACTAGTCTTCCCTTTTTAACTGCACAATGGTACCAAATCCTCCCTGAACCCTATGCTTCGTTTACAGAATGGCATAGTGGTATTCTATTGCAGACATAAGTCTCTAGCTAGTTCATGTCACTTGGCTGAGTGACATGTCTTCTGACACAATAGATGCATAATGTTTATATAATATCACCCCATCTTTGTTCTGTGATTAAGTATCAGGGCCTGATAACACCAGTGAGAATTCATGATACAGTATGTGGTCCTCTTTCCAGGAACCAGCAGGAGGGATGATTCCTAAGCCTGTATCTGGAGCCCCACATCCCTCCCTGTCCTATCTGCCCCCGTACTCGGCACTAGAAAGAACTGTGCTAAGTGTGTCTCCATCTCCCTGCAGTAGTAGTAGCTTACAGGCCACACTTGCTGAGATGAACTTCCCCTGGGTTTTGTCATTACTTTCCTTACCATTGCTTTCCTCTAGGCTTGATTTAAAACCTTTTTCTTTAAAAGAAAAAAAAAAATCGTTTTGATCATTTCCTGGTTTTAAGTCATCTTAAATCTTTAGGATGTGATAGAAAATATACAAAGCCATCATCACGGAATTGGAGCTGTCCCATTCGTCATGGATTTGCTGTTCATTTGGCTTGGAACAAAGACTCAATGAATTCAGATGAAAGGATGACACACTTGCATTCTATTCCCTTCCTCGAGGAAAAAAAAAATCAATGCAAATTTCTAAATGCCTATTATTTGCCTCAAAATTGGATTATTAAGATCATAAATACATCCAAACTGATATTCCGATTTTCATGTGGGCAATACGGTACATCATCAGACACAAGCTGCTAAGTGGCTGCAAGTGGGACTCCCATAATGTCGTGTCTATGTTAAGCTCGTGCAAAGTCAGAACATCTGAAAATCCCAACTCACACAAAGTCAATTATCATCCTTTTTTGTTTCCAGAGTCTGGGTTATGTAACGTTCCACATTATGAAACAGACATTATAAGGTTATGTTGTTTCTAATTAGTGTCAGACACCCCCAGGGGTTGGAAACATTATTTATGATGATGTAAACAATCTCAAAAATCTCTTTAAAATTATCTTGGCATTTGGAGAAATAGTTCAAAATGGCTCCTACATTGTTGTGGCTTTTGTTTTTTTCCTGCATTTCCTAAATACTTTCCAAGAGTGGTATTTTTCTTGGATGAATGGTTAAATAAAATTTCTTCCCTTTGTCCTTTCAAAGTCCAATGTTAATAACTAGTCTTTCATTTCTTCATTTCTCTTCTATCCCTAGAGCAGCAGTGATTCATCTATAGTATGTGAAAGCTGTTTTTTTTTTCAACTTTTATTAGATATTTTATTCATTTACATTTCAAGTGTTATCCAGAAAGTTCCCTATACCCTCCCCACTCCCGGCCCTGCTCCCCTACCCATCCGCTCCCACCCCTTGGCCCCAGCGTTCCCCTCTATTGGGGCATATAAAGTCTGCATAACCAAGGGGCCTCTCTTCGCACTGATGGCCAACTAGGCAATCCTCTTCTATATATGCAGCTAGAGACACGAGCCCAGGGGGTACTAGTTAGTTCATGGTTATTCTTCCACCTATAGGGTTGAAGACCCCTTCAGCTCCTTAGGTACTTTCTCTAGCTCCTTCTTCCTTGGGAACCCTGTGTTCCATCTAATAGCTGACCGTGAGCTTCCACCCCCATGTTTGCCAGGCATTGGTATATTTTCCCCCCGAGACAGCTATATCCGGGCCCTTTCAGCACCATCTTGCTGGCATATGATATAGTGTCTATGTTTGGTGACTGATTGTGGGATGGGTCCCTGGCAGCCGCAGTCGTTGGGTCCATCCTTTGGATTCAGCTTCACAAATGCTCTCTGTAACTCTTTCAATGTGTGCTTTGTTCTTAATTCTAGGAAGGGGTGATGTGTCCACATTTTGATCTTCCTTCTTCTTGAGTATCATGTGTTTAGTAAATTGTATCTTGGGTAGTCTAGGTTTCTGGGCTAATATCCACATATCAGTGAGTACATGTTATGTGAGTTCTTTTGTGAATGGGTTACTTCACTCAGGNTAGATCCTTGAAGAATTGAGTTGGAATTTTGATGGGGATTGCATTGCATCTGTAGATAGCTTTTGGCACGATAGCCATTTTTACTATATTGATTCTGCCAATCCATGAGCATGGGAGATCCTTCCATCTTCTGAGATCTTCCTCAATTTCTTTCTTCAGAGACTTGAAGTTCTTGTCATACAAATCTTTCACTTCCTTTGTAAGAGTCACTCCAAGATATTTTATATTGTTTTTTGTTGTTGTTGTTTTTGTTTTTCACCTTCACCTCTACAAAATCATCAAGAAAGTTCATGTGCTGTCCTGGACCATGTGAGTACCTCTCACTCCCTTTGCAGCCTAGTCTGATCAGTGATCAGCCTTTTCCACAGTGGCATCCCTAAACTTCCATATTAGTTACTGGCAAAATACAGCAGGTTAACGTTCAAGCTGTATGAGACACAATGAGAGAGCCTCCCAAGTGCAGGACCTGTGTCCCTCCTTACTTGGACTGAGGAGCAAAAACACAAAATTGTGCAGAGCTCACTCTTCTACAGCAATCTGACGCTGTCAGGGAGTGATGAATTCTGTGTAGCATATTTTTGGGCAGATCACATCTATCACATCTTAATGTTCAGGCCATTGAGAAGGGTCTTTACCAAGTTAGAGATCACATTCCCTGTCTGGGGGAGCAGTAATGATACTCCATAGGGTGGGTAGTCATGAAGCACCTAGAAATCCTGTCTCTTTCCTCTGTGAGCCGGGTGAACATTCTCTAGTTAGGATCATCCGACCCTGCAGAAAGACCTGTTAGTTCGGCATGGGACCTTTGATGGGCCTTGGACAAAGCAGGCAAGTTACACTTGCCCATTCGGCAATGAAGGAATGGATCTAGCACCAGTGACCTGACTTCATTCATCATAATCCTCAGTTTCAAGATCCTCTTGTACCAATGAGGCTCCCAGGGTAGCATGATGAGTGCTACTCAAAATTCCAAGTGTTCAAGTGCTGGGAGCCAAGTGATTCCATGACAAATCTTCTAACCACCTGCAGAGAGGAACTGCCCTTTGTTACAACAATGCTAACAGTATTGATGACATTTGAGCTAGAACACTGTCAAGATACCAAGGTTCTCGTTAATTCAGGAAGTTCCCACCTGAGTGGATTCAGAGTTCTCCATGTCATCTGGTTTCTTAGCAGAAAGGTACCCATTGCTACATTGGGAACAAGGATCTGCTGAATGGATTTAAGGGCAGTCTGTCTCTTACCTATTGGCAGCTCTTAGCCCAACCCCTATATAAACTGGTGCTCTAAAATTACTGTCAATGTATAAATGCATGCAAAAGATTACCAACTTTCACTTCTAGCTACAGACACATTGCTATAGGAAAAGATGCAAGTAAGCCCTTGAAAGAGAACTACTCCCTTTTTGTGTGGGATCCAAGGAGCAGAGGAGTGAACCTAGTCAACTAGTAGGTAGACTTGACAGAAAAATTATTTACAACTTTCTTTATTAAACATCATACATTTAAAGCAAGATGTAAACCATAATAAAATAGTGACAGTTACGAGTATAAGCCCTGGGTCAACTTTCCACAAAGGAAAAATAAACTGGTGGAAAGAATACACATGTGTATGACAGAAAGCCATAAAGAGAAGAGTTCTATAGTGAGAGGTTGAGAGTGTGATGGTACCAGTGTGCTACTGGAAAGGGAGGCACAAGCCCCTCTCCAAATTTCCACATGCTTTGGAGTTACTATGGGGACAAACTGCTGAGAGGGAATACCCAGAGCAGAACCAGAGTGTGATTTAGGAAAAAGACACAGCAAGTTAGTAACGCCTCAGGGTATGCATGTTCAAGTTAATATAGTCATTTACTAAATGAGTGGCTTCAAGGCCTCATTTTGCAACCCAGTGAATGGAGAGAGGCATAATCTCATGAAGCTGAGGATGTCGTTGAAAGGTGGAATTTGGGAGAAGCGGAGTGGTTGGTCCAAGATTCGTGTTCCATCCCTCTCAAGCACAACCCTAAATCTAAGAATGTCTGATAGAGACCCCACCTGGAAGGCAGGCACAGGAAGTCTGGATGAGGATAGGAATGAGAGCAGCACAGAAATTTATGTATCATTATTTCAGTCCCCCCTTTCTCAGCCATAACATCCAGTACCTTCCTGTGTCGGCTGGTTTTGAGTGTCAACTTGACACAGGCTGGAGTTATCATAAGAAAGGAGCTTCAGTTGGGGAAGTGCCTCCATGAGATCTAGCTGTGGGGCATTTTCTCAATTAGTGATCAAAGGGGAAAGGCCCCTTGTGGGTGGGACCATCTCTGGGCTGGTAGTTTGGGGTTCTATAAGAGAGCAGGCTGAGCAAGCCAGGGGAAGCAAGCCAGTAAAGAACATCCCTCCATGGCTTCTGCATCACCTCCTGCTTCCTGACCTGCATGAGTTCCAGTTCTGACTTCCTTTGGTGATAACAGCAATGTGGAAATGTAAGCTGAATAAACCCTTTCCTCCCCAACTGCTTCTTGGTCATGATGTTTGTGCAGGAATAGAAACCCTGACTAAAACACTTCCTGTCTTCTACCATCAGGGGACATAGGCGTTGATTTTCATTAACTCTTCCCTGGAAATAGGCACTGCCTCCTGGCTTGAACTGTCTCCCAGGAATTCTAAATTTCCATCTTGGGCATTTGTTACCTTCCTATGCAAGAAAAACATACACAGTGTTATTCTATGGTCCCACTGAGGAGCTGATGTGAACCAGCAAGCCTACTTGAGAAGGTTGATCCAGTTTGATTCAGTTTGGCCTGGAATATTATAATCCCCCTGGGAGTGCAAGCTCTTGAATTAATACCTGTCAGATCCAGTAGAGCGCTGTGTTGGACAGACTGCATGTACAGTATAGAAACAAAGCTGATGGCTACAAAACGATCCTGTAGCTGCAAGCCCCATGCACTACTGTGGACTTAATATAGGAGGGCCATGACTGGACTCCAAGACTTCACTGTATTACACTAAGGGATGAGTGTAGGGACATAAGTCTGTCCAGGTACACAGCCTTTTATCTTGCTGGAGTTACTGTATCTTTCTTCCTCCTTTGTCCCATCACAGTACCCAACTCTTTACTCTTCTCCTTACCACATACTTTGTACCCTGTGCTCAGAGGGTCTCCCATCAGCACTTACACAGAGATTTTCTCCCTCAGGCTTGATTTCATAATTTGTGTTGAAGGTATTGTAAATAAAACATACCTGTGCCACCTTTTGAATGAGATTTTACATACATGTAGGTGGGGTTTGGAATTTAGTGAAGACTTACCAAATGCCTTATGAGGTCATGAGTCCCTTCAAGCTGGCTGCTTACACAAGCAAATTCCACTTTAAAGAAGCAGGGAAGGCCTCACAGTAAAGTTCAGAGCAATTCCCTAAATCAGAGCAGGCCAATACACCCAGGCATCCTTCTTTCAGAAGCTTCCGGGTGTTCTCTTTTCATCCTTAAAGACCTATCCTACACCCTCCACCGTCTTTTTCTTCTTCTCCACCATTGTTTTCTTTTCTGTCTTTCTCAGAATAATGAAAAGTAATATAATATAAAATATTTATAAGTGTCAAATCCTATTTTTGTTTTGTCTTGCTCAATTGGTAACAATCGGACTGAGGAGCAGGTTGGAACTGGCTTGTATTTTCCAGCCAGATTTGTTCTGCTGCCCTGAGGGTGTCTGGTCCTGTTTTATTACACCTGCTGGCTGAGAATTTTAATACACATTTCTGTGGTTGCTGATTTTCACATCATTATAAAATGTGTATTTAAGAAGACTCCCTACTGCAAACCAAATAAACATATAGAATAAACACATTATTTTAATGTTTCATAAGTTATGAGTCACTGAATCTCTGTGTGTGTGTGTGTGTGTGTGTGTGTGTGTGTGTGTGTGTCTAGGAGGTGTAGGCATACCATGGGGCTTGTGTGGTCAGAGGACAACCTCAGGTGTTTGTCCTTAATTTCCACCTCACTTGAGATACTATCGTCTCTTCCTTGTTACTGCATGCACCAACCCGTGCGTGAGCTTCTGGGGATTTTCCTATCTCTGTCTCTCCTCTGAATCCAGGAGCACTGGAATTACAGCTTTCATCTATCATGTGTGATCTTACATGAATTCTGAAAAATCTGAGTTCGGATCCTCATGCTACTTTGGCGAGTGTTTGCCTACCTAGCCCCCACCTCTCCAGGACAATTCCCTGCATCCTAATAGGAATTCTCACACTTTTTGAATAATTCGTTGCTGAGGAGACAATCTGACTCGATGAAATAGTTATTACCATTAGCTAAGAACCACAAAGAAACTTAAATTGTAAATGAAAAAAAAATGTCTATATTGCATAATGATCCCAGGAGTGGTTATATGGATAGAAAGCCCAAACTGTAATTATTACAAACTCAATCAAAACATGACATCATTTCAAGATACAGGCATCTAGTAGATTTTTGAGTACTCTAAAGGCTGCATATTAGCAAGATTGCTCTGTGGGAAGCTGGAGCAGCAGACACAGTAATGATGCCGAGAGGAGGCCAGCATGCTCACAGGATGATGAGAGCTGGCTGCACAGCTGTCTCCCCAGCATCAGCTCTGGGAAGCCACGGTCTTCCCTCTGGAAGCCTCAGATGTACACTGGTCTGATGAGGGATCCTGCAGCAGGAATCTACGGTGGACTGGGTCTTGTGTCCAGGTTGATTGACAGTTTTCATTTTCTGTATCATTGGTTAAGGTTCAGGAGGAGAAGTGGGAGACGTAAGGTATTTCCTTAAGGAATTAAATTGGGAAGGCAGTGAGGTTTGCCACCAATGTCATTTATGCTTATGAAGGTGCAGATTTCAACGAAAGGTAGTAACCCTCATCTATTGCATTAGTTCATAGCCTCTATTCACAAAACAAACAAACAAACAAACAAACAAACAAAAAAGCAGCTGAGAAACTGGATGTCATGCCAGTAATGAAGGCTGCTCATAGAGAACACCTTACCACTCAATGAATCCTAAAATGTTTTAGGCAGACCATGTAAGCTACATTACTACTCACTTACCCTAAACTATGGCCAAACTCTTGATAAAAGTTTAAATCCCACACATGACCCAAAACCTCAGGTGGTTTATTCTGAGATTTGTTTTAAGTGACCTCAATTTGCAAATGCAAAATTAATCTCTGAAAGTGAAGACTGAAAACTTATTTTCTTGCATAGTTTTGGAAACAAGAATTATTCCACAAGTAAAAGTAATTTCCATGCTACATCTGTTCTCGCAAAAGCCTAGTGAGGATCGGGTGGATCTAAAAGCTTCCAGGCTTAGATTTATGATAGAACTCAGCCTTTTCAATACAGCACAGGCAGGCCTGGGTATTTTTTTCTCTGGCCTCTTGATCTCCACCCCAAGCTCTCTGTGATGTTTCAAGTGCTTCTACACATCTCTCCCTTTCGAAGTCACCATTCTGCACCATTAACTTAACTAGCAGCTCTTGATGGTGCCCAAAATGGAACACCAGCCTCACTCCATTACATGTTCCTCTCATTTTCACCAATGCTGGGAAGGAGAATAAACTGAAAGTCTTGTGGAAAAAATAGTTTCGAAGATTTGGAGACACATAAACTGGAAGAAAGATGTATTGTTTCACTTTAGGAAAACATGAAGGATTTGTTTTTTAAAAGAACATCCAAATTAGTGGGTTGTTCAAACTATCTTTCTGTGTAGTTAAATCATCTGTGACATTTTTTATTACTTTTTCTCCCAACCTTTTATTCATTTATTCATTTTGGAATAAGGTGCACATGTACCATGGTGCCACATTTATCGAAGTCCTATCATTCAATCATTTTTCTGGTTTTGTTGCTGTTAGTTTGTTTGTTTTTGTTGGTTTGTTTGTTTTTGTTGTTTTGAGACAGGGTCTTCCTATAAAGTCCAAGGTGGCCTTAAATACTTGATATTCTTACCCCTGACTTTCAGATGCTTAAAATTGCTTTTTCATTATATATTCCATTTATTTCTGTATTTGGGGTGAGATTCTGTATTTGCAAGTCATGGCATGTATGGAGGTCAGAGGACAATTTGTGGGAGTTAGCCCTCTCCCTCTACCATATGGTTCTCAGGAATGAAACTCAGGTCTTCAGCATTGGATGCAAGCTTCTCTGCCCATTATACTATCTCAAAAGCCCATAAATGATTTCTTACATATTAGAAAGGTTTATCCTGAGTCAGGTATGTAAATCAACCTCCAGCCCTGGCATAGAAATATAAGCATCAACATTGGTATGAATGTTGCCCTGGAGATAAAGTTCCACAAAAGGCAAGGGAACCACTGAAAGGAGTAAGAGTTGTGATTCTTAATATGAGAATCATACAAACCTATCTTCAAAAGATGCAGTATTACAAAAGCACATGATGTTCCTCATGACTTACACCACCTGCCTTTTTATTCCATGCAGAATCACAGCCCAGTGATGGGACTACCTACAGTGAGCTGGGTCATCCAACATCAATTGTTAATCAAGAAAATACCTCACAGGCAGGCCAATCTGATGGGTGTGTTTCCTCAATTTCTTTTCCCCGATGACCCTACCTTATGTCACACTGACATAAAATCTAGCTTGCACAGACTGTAAATACCTTTTATATCATTGTAACAAATACCCAAGGGTATAAAAATGACTACTAAATAGAAACTACTGCATCTCAACAATTGTAGAGATTTTAGTACATAATTTAGAGGACTGTCTGCTGTGGCTTGTGGTGAAGCAGCATACCACTGAGAAAGTACATGGTGGAGCAAAAGGTACATCCTTCAAGGATGTACCGAATTACCTAAAGATTAACTAGACCTCAGCTCTTGATATTTCCACCAGCTGCAAGCACAAAGCCAGGAAGCAACACTTTAACAAGTAGGTATTAGGGCATATTTATCATCTAAAAGACAGTAAGGACATGACAAATGATCTCTCTGTTGGCTGCTTCCTCCAGAATGTGTTTGTTTCCATCCTCTACCTATTCTAGCCTCCAATAACCTTTGCTCAACTCTCAACTTTTAGAGATGTTTTCTTACATGTAAGTTTTGTGAAAAAACACAATGACTCTACACAGTTTATACATGCTCCTCCAAGAGAAACAAAGAGCAATGGAGAAGGCAAAGAAAAGGAGAAAAAATAGGACTTCACAAGGAAACTGGAAAGGAACTTCCTGCCTGAGTTCCAAAGAAGTCCCTCAAGGGGCCTGGGTCCTACCAGGCATCAGTGCCATTCTCACAGAAGAGAAGTGCACACTAAGGCAGAAGTCTTGCTAGCCAGATCACAGAGCAGAAGGAAATGAACCTGACCCATGGCTAAGGAAATTTGCAAGTGGATGTTATAGGGAGGCCATGAAGAATGGAGACTCTAATCACAGCCTATTTAATGATCTAATCACTCTGAAAAAGGAATGATAAGGAGTAAAGTTATTATTTGTTCTCCCCTGGAGCGTCTATTCCCATACTTAATTAATTTTTCAGAGTAAGTCATTCCAAAGTTCTCAACCAATTAGCAGAAGAAACAAATAAGCAAAAGCCTTGCTAATGAGTCACTAATCTGCCTCAATACCTCTGATTCTTACATGTATATCATGACCTGCTGTTCAAATCTCTGGGATCCCACAAAAGCAGGGGGACAACTGTGAGTGTTAGCATCTTCTTTGCTCATCAGAGTCATGCACCCACTGTTATGATTTAAGTGGACATAATTAGGACAGTAGATTAGTTTTTCTTACTGCTTTGACAAAAACGACTAACAGAAACTTAAGGAAGGGTTGTTTGGCTCATAGTTTGTAGGACTGCAAGAGCATAAGGCAGCTGCTCATACTGTGTCCACAACGAGAAAAAGAGAGGTGGATGCTAATGCTTACTCAGTCCCAAAACCTAAGCCCATGGAATGGTAATGCCCACATTTACGGTGGCTCTTCCATTTTAGGTAGACCTTCCCAGAAACACCTACAGCAGACTCAGGTATATTTCCATGGGTGGTATAAATACTGTCAAACCTACAATCAAGATGAATCCACACTGGTACACTGAGCACCCTATCTACCTCCCAACTATCTTGCCTTCTGAACATGAAAGATCTCTGGAGACAAAATTTATTTCTTTGGTCATAGACATCATATTCTGCCTTACTCTAGTCCAGATGATGCACTAGCCACCTGAAATTTATTTCAACAATAAACAGACATGATAGGCCAAAAGGAAGAGGTTAATATCAGCTAAGTTACCATCTCTTCGTGCAGCAAAACCCTTCCAGGCACATAGCACTTGTGTTTGAGAATGACAACGTTCTCTTACATACTTAGTTTTTTCCTATCTTTAAAGTCAGCAACCAATATAACAGGAATTACTGTGGTGTATTCAATCTCCTGTAGGTTCTGGTAAAAAAAAAAAAAAAAAAAAAAATCCAACTACAGAGTCACTTCCTATCTCTCCTAGACTGAAGTCTACCCAGAACAGTATTTGGCTCTACCTTGGAAGCAAAGATGACATTAAATTGTGAAACACAGTTTACAACTTTTTCAACTGGAGAAGAAAAGGAGAATTTTTTTTTTCTACATTTCTAACTGTTCACTGGGGAGTCTCTGGTGAGGATACTGTGATACCTCCCTTAGTCACAAGCTATGCTTGTGATGAGAATTATAGTATCCTCATCGAAGGTAGAAAAAAGAAGTCCTTTCTGTATTATTTGTGTTACTGTAATAATGCTGTGAATAAAAATAAATGAATTAAGGTGTTTTGTAAGTCACACCTATGAGCCATCAGGGTAAGAAATCTCATCCCATTTAACCTGTGCTGAACAATTCTAATTCTTCTGAACTTCTGAATGTTCTTTTTATTCTTTTAGAAATTATGTGTATCTGTGTATGTGTATGTGTGTGTATGTGTGTGTGTGTGTGTGTGTATGTGTTTGTGTGTGTGTGTGCGTGCGCACGCGCGTGCATGTGTATGCGTGTACATGTGCATGTTAGTGCCTGACTAGGATAAAGGGCTTAGAATCTTCTAGAGTTAGTGTAGCAGGCAGTTGTGGGCTGCTCAGTGCTGTGTAGATTCTGGCAACCAAACTGGAGTCCTCTCCAAGAGCAATGGGTACCTTTTGCCACTGAGAGTGGTCAACTCTCCAGCCTCTATTTACTTTTATCCATTAAAAATTCATATTTTACTGGAAATCTTTCTCTATAGATCAAAGCATTTAAATATTAACTTTTTCAGCCATGTGTCAGAGCAGATTCTAACTCCACAGTAGCATGTCTACCTAGCAAATGCCACAACCTGGATTTCAGTCCTAGCAGCACACATACAAAAAGGAGGAAACAAACAAACAAACCAATCAAAAGTCACACAATGGCATGAGAAAAAAAAATCAAACCAGCCCTCTGCATCTATGGCATACATAATTCTTAGAATAAATCAACTTCAAATTAAAAATATTTAAGAAAAATATTCTTCTGGGAGTTATTGCCAATATTCTCAACACAGATCCAATTGTCTGTGAACCTTTACTACTGTGCTGAAAATGGACATGCAGTTTCTTGATATTATCCCCTAAAGTCTAAGGAATTCCATACAATAATGATCTGTAAAACACTTAGGATATATACAAATACTTGATCATTATATTTAAGAGACTTAAGTACACATGAATTTGGGTATCTGTAGGACTAAATCCCTACAGAGAACTTGTACATGCAGAAAGAAGTAGCCACCAAGGCTAGGGATATTCAGAAATGTATCATGCCTTGAGCCTCAGATAATTTTCAAAAGTTGAGCAGTTAATATCATCATAGGTTCCTTGGCCAGAATAAATACATACAAAAGCATTCCTAGCTTTTCATAAGATACAGCATCTTTGCATGCTGTTTTTGCAACATTTTTCTTCCCACTACGTTCAAAATACAAGCACCAGTACCAATGCTCCCAAGAAGGTACAAAGCATAGTCCATGATTATTGAATCCTTAGTTGTATTCCCAAACTGTAGACCACAAAAAGGCCCCATACTTGTAGTGCAGGCTCCAAATATTCCCAGGAACCCAAAATAGAAACAGATCACAGAAAGAAGATGAAAGTGATTTGTCCTAGGAGACCATTTTAGTAGTACCTTTGGCCCAGGATGAGTTCTCCATCCAAGCAAGATTATGCCACCTAAGGGCTTTGTTTTACACTCCCAGAGGAAGAGTTCAAATCTGCTGTTTCCACCTTAGTATGCAAATAGCTAAACAGCCACTCTTCTGTTTTCCAGAGAACCAGATGAAATACACATCATACACTCTCACTAGATTCAGGAAAGAACTAAGGACACAAGACAAAATACTACCTTAAAAACTGCAGAAAGGGACAAATGGATACAGAGAATCACAGCTCACTGGAACAAAAGTTGACCTTAGGGACAGCAGGTCTTGTGACAACTAGACAGTGCTAAATAGCTACTGGAGATTGAGCATGGTCTACCTTGAGAGTTAAAGACCACAAGGTCCCAGTCTTAAAAGCCATCAAGTTCCCAGGGAGAAGAATATAGAAAAATTCCATGTGCTTCCAACAAAGAAAGTAAAAGCATCATTTTGAAATCTATCCTGAGTAACTTTTATCCCTTTAATAAACAAATAATATAATCTTATATCAGATATGATATAATGATAATCACTATATCAGAGCCAAACTAAAAAGTGTGGAGACACAACCCCAGGTCCTCCACTAGCCATGCAGTCTCATGTAAAGGAGGGTTCCTTCAAAGGAGAATCACTGATGAAGGTCACAACACTCACTAAAACACAGACATTATCCTAAAATTACAGAACCCCTTGCTGTAACACTCTGCCACTGTTTCAGCAGGATGCTCTTTTGAGAACAGGGCAATTGCAGGCTCTGCATCTGAAGAGCAGATGAGCTAAGCATCACCTTGACATAAACTAGTGGTTCCTGGTACCCAGGAGCTGGGAACTGGAGAATTATTTTAAGTCAGAAATTTGAGATGACCCTGGGCAACATCTATCTGGTCAGTCATAGGGAAGATTTTAAGAAGGTCCCATGACATTAGCTGACAGCTAATATTTACAACTATAGTGTAAATTCTAGAAACCCAAAAATACCATGAAAGAAAAAAACATGTATTCCATTCTTAGGAACTCTGGCTCTTAAAACAGACTCCTCAGGGTCCCCCAGTTTTTTCCTGCCACCCTCTACAGCCTTTCCTTCTCACCTCTCTCCATTCTTTGTGTTACTCTTGACACCCACAAAATCACTCTGTACCAGGAACCCATAGCTGCCATACTAGGCTAAGACTCAGTAGAGAACCATTATAATGTAGCTTGTCCTCCTTGACTGTCTCGCCAGAGTTACTCTTGGTCATACTTCAGCATGCTGGAGTCTCTGCTCACACACTCACTTCACTTCTCGGGGACTCTGCTTCTTGATGTGGACCCAGGGTCCCCCCGCCCCCGCCATTTCTTTCTGGCGGATTGTTTCAGCCTCTCCTTGGAGCTCATCTCCATTTCTGTGCAACAAGTGCCAACCCACAGGAATACTCTCTACCAGAGACACCCCAGTCATCACACTGTTTAGGATCCAGACTGGGCAACAGCAATCATAGTACAGGACACCTACCTTATAAAGACATGATGAGACATCTGGCAAGAAACACTATAACTGAAATTTCAAATAACACGTAACTTCAAACATCACAACTGGAGAATACCTAGATCATGTGTAAAATAAGTATTAACAGACAATATAACTCTTCCAGAACCCAGCAACCTTATTGCAGTAGGCCCCGAGAAAAGCAATTTAGCTAAAACACAAGACAAGGAATTCAGTATGGCAGTTATGAATATGTTCAAGGACCTGAAAGAGGACATGGATAAATGTTGTTGTGAAGACTAGGAAATACAAACAAAATGGTTAAATAATATAATGAAAACAATTCAAGATATGAAAATAGAATTTAACAATGAAATAGAATCACTAAAGTAAAACCAAACTGAAGTAAAATTCAAAACAAAAAACTCAAGAAGTCAAACAAAAAAATCTTATAGAATAGCCTTGCCAACAGATTGAATGAAGTGGAAGACAGAATTTCAGATCTTAAAGACAAGATAGAAGAAATGAATAGCTCAGCCATAGAAAATGTTAAATTTGAAACAACCCAAGCACAAAATATCCAGGAAACATGGGACACTGAGAAGACCAAACCTATGATGAGTAAGACTAGAGGAATAAGATGATGCCCAGGTCAAACACATCAATCCCCTCCCCTTAAGACTCAAAGATCTATGGGGGAAGAAGAGGCAGAAAGATTGTATGAGCCAGAGAGGATGGATAACTCCAAGGATATAGTGCCTTCTAATTACAACAGGAGTAATGCTCATATGAACTCACAAATCCTGTGGCAGCATGCAAAAGACTGCATAGGCCAAAGGAAGATATGGTCATGGCACTGAGAAGAAATGGACATAGGTGACCACATCTAGCAAAGAAGCTATTTGTGGGTAAGGAGGAAGTCAGTTTTCTGCAATGGAGTATCATTGGGTATATCAGCAACAGTTTAGGCAAGCCTCATGGACAGGAGTTAGCCAACACAAAGCAAATATCATGCTTTTTAATGGACTTTTTGTTGTTTCACTTTGTTTTGGTTTTTAGCCTTACAGGGTTTAGCTTGTTTGTTTGAAATTTTAGTTTTGTGATTTTTAAAGAAAGAAATTAAAAAAAAAAAAAAAAAAAACATAGTTTAACAGGTAAAGAGGTAGGAGGATCTGAGGGGAGTTCAGGAAGAGAAAACTTAGTATATGGAAAAATAGACATTTTTTAATTGTTAAAATAAAATGATAAAAAAATAAAGTGATGAACTCCCTGAATGTGATAAGGAGTAAAAGAGATAAAGCTAAATGATGAAACCACACGCATTCAGATGAACAGAAGCTTACTACCACACTGGAATGTGAAGGAAGAAGAGGAGCCAGAGCAGCAGCAGGAGGAGGAGCCAGAGCAGCAGCAGGAGGAGGAGGAGGAGCAGGGAAGGAAGAATGAATCATCCACAATGGATGCACCAATCACTTAATGCCAACAGCAGCAGGAGAAAGAAAGGAACTTAGAAATACTGACACAGTGATAGTGAGGAAAACTCACAGAGATGCCAAGTAGCACAAATAACAAATCTATACCTAGGCTTGCTATATTTAAACTCTAGAAACCACAGACCAAGAGACAGCCTTCAAGAAGAACAAGAAGGAACATGGATAAGAGTTATAGCAAACTTCTCTTTAGAAGCCATGAGAATAATAAGGGGGAATAACATAATTGAATTATTAAAAGAAAAACAATTCATGGCCTGAATTCTCTACTAAAGAATATTAGTGAAGGGGAACTATGTTCCCAGACAGACAATCAGGGAATGTATATGGGAATGTGTATGGGTAGACCTAGAGGTTCTTGCATAGGAAAGGGGAGAAGGTTGGAACTGAGCTCTTCATAAAGGAGAGCATTAGAGAAAAAGAAGTGACAGTAACATGAAACCTTATGTTCTTCTTACTATTAATTGACCTGAAAGTTCAAATTAGTAAGCCTATATTAGATAAAGATATGAAGAAAACCTCCCTGACATCCTTCATGGAGCCCAGAGACTGGCACATCGAAGAGGCTTATTCTGGGAATGAGACAGTAAAGCAAGGAAATTGTGTCTGTCTCACTTTGCTCTCCTTTTGATGTTTAGGAAAACTCCTAAAAACTAGTAAGTGAATCCTACACAAGAAGCCACAAATTCAACAAAACCAAAAAGGAAAGTCAATGACATCATGGAGCTGGAATTATTTTCCCCTATGTTGGAAATGTTACAGCAATTGTGGTCTCACTAAATATGAAACTTCTAGGACTCTGAAGTTATAGACACCTCTCCCTCTGTTCCCCTTACCAATTCAGCTCTTCCTAAATATACACTTGTTAAAGTAAATTGTGCCTTCTCTCACTTACCCTACACCCTTGACTCCCTCATGTTAATTCCTATTTTTATTTTTCCATTTCATGCTTCCTGTAGAAATTTTCAAGCTCCTATGAGTATTGATACTATTGTTGTTGGATAAATTAAGGCTAACGACATGGTTGTAAAAACATACATGCTACCTGAAAGTCTCTGTTCATCTTCTCCAAATAGGGCAAGTGCTTCATGACTAGTATAACCCCAAATACATGGACTAGCTAATGCTAATGCTGCCAAGCCTTCACACCTATGCTATTAGGCTTGCTCAGCAGTTCCCTAAATTCACAAGGCCCCTGACCTTGGCACCACTCCCCATACATGGATTCTCATTTTTGAGGAACTAGCTGAGTTAGCTCATTCCCCATACTGAAGATGAGTCCTGTAGAGTCTCGGGAAGCTCACAACTCTGTCAGAAGTAGTAATAATACTCCCTTAAATATAGGCATAGAAAGTTCCATGTCTACATGACCTCCATAAAAGCATGCACAGGGTATCTCTTTGGCAGAACTCACTGGACTATCCAGCATTGTAGGAGTATCCCAGAAAACAGACAGCAAAGAAAACCTTATAAAACACTGACTTAAGCAATAAAACCAAAGCTGGTCACTAGGGAAGAAAAGAGAAGCTGCATGGCAGTGAACACCTAAGAGAATCTTGAACTTGAGACCAACTTAGTGAGACTGTGTTTGGGGAGAAAGAAAGAATGGGGAGGAGAGGAAGAGGAGAGGATGATGCTGGAAGAATCCGTCCTTAAAGCACATGTATATACACATACACATACGTTGTTAAGCATGCTGGTAACAATGCAAGGCTCTCTTGGAAGCTTCTAGCCACTAATGGTCAGATCCCCACAGATTTTTAGAGCCAAATGCAAGGGAAGGATAGCTATAATGTTTCTGTTTATTTTTAAGCAAAAGGATTAGGAAGACACTGCTGGAGAATACATCATCCTGACTGAGAAACG
This sequence comes from Mus minutoides, assembly GCA_902729485.2. NCBI lineage: Eukaryota > Metazoa > Chordata > Mammalia > Rodentia > Muridae > Mus > Mus minutoides. The sequence goes on from LR753311.1 coordinate 1,447,643, forward strand.
GCCTGTTTCTAGACATGTGCACTTTTCCTTACTATGAAAACAATGTGATTTTCCTTTGAATTCCTTGAAAATAAACATGACTTGCTTGTCACGTGACACAACTGGATTTCTACTTTAGGATAAACACTAGTGCAAAGCAGCACTGTCTGTTCAATGACCTCTTACCAGCTGAATGTGTTCTCTCTCCCCCACCCCCTCTCCCTAACACACACACACACACACACACACACACACACACACACACACACACACACACACACACACGGGTGCACTCCAGATACACTTTGAAAGTGCTCACGCAAGAAGGTTCTTTGATCGCAGAAATCACACAGGCCATCCTGGAGCATCTTCAACCTCATTTGGTCTGCCTTCCCCAGCCCAGTGCTAGAGAGGGTGTACCTTCTGTTCTGGTTACAAAAAGAAATGGGAACTATCTCTCCCAGTCGCCAATACCCTTGTATAAATCCCTGATCAATGAATCAAACACACCTTGGCTGGAGGAAAACTCAGCGATAGGACTCAAACCCAGGGCCGTGAACATACATGAAAACACCATGTTGCTGAGTCATAATCTCAGCTTTTGTTTTGTTGTATTATGTATTGCCATCACTGGCCCAGAGCTTGTGAACTTCCTTCCTTGACTTCTGGCATGCTGTCACTATAGACATGTGTAACCATGGCAGAAGCCTATTATTCCTCTTGAATACATGTTTCTTGATGACTGTTTTAGTGATGGTTCTTATTGTGTTGATAAAACACCTGACAAAATCAATTGGAGGAAAAGTGAGATTTATCTAGGCTCACAGTTTGAGAGGACCATGACAGTGGGGAAGGCATGAGAGCATAAGGATGAAGCAGCTTCTCAGGTTGTGTGTCAGTAAGTAGATGCAAGCTGTTACATTCGTTTTATTTAGGTCAATCCCAAGCCAATAGAATGGTGTTGCTCATGTTCAACACAGGACTTTCTTCATCAGTTAAACCTTTCCAGAAATAAGCTCATAAACACACTTAGAGGTGTGCTCCCATGGAAATGTTAGCACCCCCACATCAACTAATACTCAAGATTAATTGGGGTTACCAGGCACTGGTGGTCTGACCATAACTGCTCCTCTAGTTACAGTTTCTCCAGGCACAGTTCACATCCTTTTCCAAGCTGTCCACACTCACTTGTATTTTTCTGTTCAACTACAGGTCTAAGAAAAAGATTAGAAATCACCTAGGAGAAATTCAGTCCACCTCTCTTACAACATCAGAGTGAATAAAGGTTGCCGGGCTCCATGGTGAAGTTAACCTCCATGAGCCATGCCCAGCAGAGCAAAACAGCCCTGTGCTTGCTGCAGAAAGCATGTAGAAGTTGCCAGGTTAGCCTATTTAACTGTCAAAGAAATGTCAACTAATTACGCCTTGGGAAGAAAAGGGAACAGATGGATTGACATGACTAATATCATTACTCTATACTCCTCCAGAAATAAAAATGTGTTGACCTATAGACTTCACTAAGGTAAGAGCTGGGTAATACAGTGGCTTGTTTCTTGCTAGAAAACATATTTATTCTTTATTACACATACTTCAATTTCTATTGTGGATTCGCTGTGACTGCTGGAGGATTGTATTAGGATTCAATTGATTGCTATGTGCCCACACTCAGGAAATCACAATTACAATGCATTGACAGAATATTGTTCTCTGAATATAAACAGCCCAGTGGCAAGAGACTTATACCAGAGAAAGAAAAAGAGTCTAAAATGATCCAAAGGGCAAAAATAAAAGGAAAAATTTATTAAAGAAAAATATTTAAGAAAGAAAAGATGAAATAGAAAGAAGAAGTTTTTAGGAGGAGGAGGAAGAGGAGAAAGAGGAGGAGAGATGTTAGGAAAGGATTCAGGAAACTAAAAAGTATTGATGGGGCCACCCCCTGTCCTACCCTCACATCATCTTCCAGCACCATGTAGCTCCTGTTAACAGGAGCGTGTTCATTGTTCCCTCATCCCACTGCCAGAAACTTCATTAATAGAAAGCTAGCTATAAACACTGAAAGGGAGGAAGCTGATGTGGAAAGACTGACTTCACAGCCACCACAACAAAAGGATAATAGATACTTCCATGAGCTCTGTGGAAATCCTGATAATAGTTACATCACTGCCAAATTTAGAATTAGAATAACTAGAACTCAAGGGAACTAGAAAAAATTATTCTTCATATAGTGTGATGAATTATTAAGTTTATGTTCATCTAAGATACTGAAAGGGAAAAAGGAAAACAGTTACAAATGCCAACTTCATGTCACAAAAGTTAACATTATTACATGACTCGTTGTCAAAGAAACTTTCCAGGTGGGGACTGGAGACAGTATCCATGAGAGTAGACCACAGCAGGGCTGTCCACTGATGGAGAAGGCTAAACATGATGGAGTGGTACCTGCACCTGAAAGGTTCACAGTGCTTCAGCAGACACAGGGATTTATAAAACAGATACATCCAGTACCCAGAAAGTGAAAATCCCCATGCCTGGACTGCAAGCTGGCTATCAGACATAGAAAGAAACATGGAAATACAGTAAGTAATGAGGAAAAGCTTCTACGAATACAGATGGATCAGACCTGGCAATTTAAAAGAGCTAGGCCAAAACAAGTGTTTACAAAGTTACTATAAGGTTCACAGAAAAATTCCAAAAATTTAGTTCAAAAATATATGTATCACATAAAAGGCAAATACTGAACCTGAACCTGTTGATATGAAAATTGGAATAGGGTATGGCTGAATAGCAGGGTACTGGCCAAATACACACAAGAAACTCTGAAAGAGAAAAAGGAGAGCAGGGGTTGTGGGGCTGGGAATAGAATAGCTATAGACTATTGTGAAGTTGATAATGCTTTTGAGGAGATGGCAACAGAAACTATACAAACTAAAATACAAATAGGAATAGAAATTTAAAAGTGAAAGAAAATGGGTATTCTTCTTTAAGGTGGTTCAATCTGTGAGTCCCCAAATGGGCCATGGGTCATCTTATGGTGTCCTTGACCCTTCTATCTCCCTTAGTCCTCCCCCTCCTTCTATGGGGCTTCCCAAGCTCCCTATGTTTGGCTGTGAGTCTCTACATCTGTTTCAAAAAGCTGTTAAATGAAGCCTCTCAGAAAACAGTTATGCTAGTCTCCTGTCTGCAAGCCTATCATTAATACTGTCAGGGGTTGGCACTCTCCCATAGGATAGGTCTCAAGCTGGGTCTGTCATTGGTTGGCCATTTCCTCAATCTCTGCTCTAACTTTATCTCTGCATATCTTGTAGACAGGACAAAGGTTTTGTGGGTGGATTGGTTTCCCCTTCCCTCCACTTTAAGTCCTGTCTGGTGACAGGGCATGGCCACCCTTTATATCTTCCAGCTAAGGTCACTCCTTAGACTCCTGGGAGCCTTTCCCATCCCAGGAACCAGCTCATCCCAGAGATTCCTTGCCCATTGATTTCAGTTCTCTTTGACACAGTTCTGTGACCTGGTCCCCACTTCTATTCTCCTCCCCAACCCCTCTCACCCAGATCCTTCCCTCAGTCCACCTCAAAAGTCTATTATATTTCCCCTTCTGAGTGAAATACAAGCATTATTCCTAGGGCTCGCCTTGATACTTAGCTTCTGCATGGTTATCCTGTATTTTACAGCTAATATCCACTTAATAAGTGAGTACGTATTATTGAGTCTGTGTTACTTCATCTCAGGATGATATTTTCTAGTTCTATCCATTTGCCTGTAAATTTCATGATGTCCTTTTCTTTAAAAGCTGATAGCTGATAGTCTTCCTTTGTGTAAATGTAGCACATTGTGTTTATCCATTCTTTACTTGAGAGAAATCTAGGTTGGTTCCAGTTTCTGGCTCTCATGAATAAAGCTGCTATGAACAGAGTGGTGGAACAAGTGCCCTTTTGGCTTAATAAAGCATCCTTTTGATATATGCTCAGGAGTACTATAGTGGGGTCTTGAGGTAGAACTATTCCCACTTTTTTGAGATATTGCCAAATTGATTTCCAAAGTGGTTGTACAAGCAATCCACCCAGCAATGGAGAAATGTTCTCCTTGCTCCACAACCTTGCCAAAATATGCTTTCACTTGAGATTTTGATCTTGCCATTCTGACAGATGTAAGATGGAATCTCAGAATCATTTGATTTCCATTCCCCTCATGACTAAAGACATTGGACATTTCTTTAAGTACTTCTCAGGTATTAGAGAATCCTCTGTTGGAAACTCTTTGTTTAACTCTGTACCTCATTTTTAATTGGGTTATTTGGGTTGTTGGTATAGAACTTCTTGAGTTCTTTAAATATTTTGGATTTGAGCCTTCTGTTAGAAGTAGGGTTGGAGAAGATATTTCCCATCCTGTGGTCTGCTGTCTTGTCCTATTGACAGTGTCATTTGCCTTACAGAAGCTTTTTCTTTTCCTGAGATCCCATTTATTAACTGATGGTATTGGTTCCTGAGCTATTGATGTTCTCACAAATCAGTAGGATTAACATATTAGCAAAGGCTATCTTACCAAAAGCAATCTACAGATTCAATCCCATCAAAATTCCAATGGAATTCTTCACAGTCTTTGAAAGAGGAATTCTCAACTCATATGGGAAAAAAAAAAAAAAAGCCCAGGATAGCTGAAACAATTCTGTACAATAAAATAACTTCTAGAGATAACACCATCATTACATTGACTTCAAGCTGTACTACAGAGTAATAGTAATAAAAATAGCATGGTATTGGCATAAAGACAGGCAGGTTGATCAATAGAACTTAATTGAAGACCCAGAAATAAACCTACACACCTACAGACACTTGATTTTTTTAAAAAAGGCAAAGTCATACAATGGAAAAAATTAAGCATCTACAACAAATGGTACTGATTTAACAGGATGTCTGCTCTATCTCTTTAGGTTTATTTAGATATAAATAGTGGAAATTATTTTGAGTTCAGGTTTACCTAGTTTCTCGAGTTGGATTTTGGCCTATACGATTTAGATTATCTTCTCTTTCACCCCTTACCGGAACTTGTACAACGATGTCCTCTGTTAAAGGACGTTTCTTGTGGTTGTCGAGTCCGTGATTACAGTTGTTAATTAACCGGGACCTCATGAAACTTAAAGGATTTAAGGCAAAGTGGGGAAGATTTTTAATAACTGTTCTAACTCATTCATTGTTTGGGGACTGATTAAATGATTTAAATGATTTACTTAACCTTTATATAGCTTTGGTATTCATATGCATTTGGAGATCTATTGATTTCTTTTAGCTTTTCCAGTTTAGTGGAATATATATTTTTTAAATATATCCTTATGATTCTCAATTTCATGTCATTCATATCTGTAGTAACATTCTCTTGTTAGTATCTTATATTATTAACTTGGGTGTTTATTCTCTCTCTCTCTTTCTCTCTCTCTCTCTCTCTCTCTCTCTCTCTCTTTCTTTTAGTAAACATATGATTTTCAATCTTGTTAATCTCTTCAAGACCTGATTGTTTGATTACTTGTATCGTTTTTTCCATTTGAATATGTCAGCCCTGATTTTGAGTATCTTTTCCAGTGTCCTTTTGGGGTAGTTTTTCATGTTTTCCTAAGGCGTTTAAGTACATCACTATGTTATTAATTCTCTCTAAGTTTTTGGTGCAGGCACTTACTGTATGAACTTCCCTATTAAGACTGCCTATTTTGTGTCTCATATTTTGCAATATTGGGTATTCATTTTCATTTAGTTATAGGAAAATTTTAATTCCTTTCTTGATTTCTTTCTTGACTTGATTATCGTTGTCCTTGACTTAATTATCACTCAGCAGTACGGTGTTTAGTTTCCATGTGTTTGTGTGTTTTATGTCATTGCCACTGTTACCAATACCCAGATTAATTCTTTTCTGCTGCAGTATGTTATTTCAGTTTTCCCTATATCTGTTAAAACTTGCTTTGTGCTCAACTTTGGAGAAAGCTCCATGTGCTACTGAGAAGAATGTGTATTCTTTAGTATTAGAATGGACTGCTCCAGACATGTCTGTCAGGGCCATTTAATTTATGTTGTCATTATCTCCAATGTGTTTCAGGTTACTTTTTGTACAGCTGGCATCTCTTTTGTCCAACTCTCACTGTGCTATGGTTTCTCTAATTTTTTGTCTATTAATATTTCTCTTATGAAGTCTTGTCCATGTACATTTAGTGTTTATATGGGTACAGTTTAAATATTGTTTTGGTCAGTTTTTTACTTTATTTGCTATTTTTTTGTTTAAAGTATATGGTCAGACACTAGAACACCTGCTTGTTTCTTAGTTCTATTTGCTTAGAATACATTTTTCCATCCTTTTACCCCCAAGGTAGTGTCCATCTCTGATGGTTAAGGTTTATTTCTTGGAGGTAACAAAAAGATCCATTCTATTTTCTAATCCAATCTGCTAATTTATTGTTTCTCTATTGAGTAATTAAGACTGTTATATTAAGTTATTGCTTAATAGTGTATATTATTCCCCATATCTTCTTAAACCTCTTTTGATTGTCTGTTTGTTACTTTGTATTTATTCCCTGTGTCCTCTTGGGTATGTTTATCCTCCTCTTCAGATTTAAGTATTCTTTCAAGTATCCTCTGTAGAAGTGAGTTTGTGGCCATATTCTTTTCTTTTATCTTTGAGATCTATACCTATACCTATACCTATACCTATACCTATACCTATACCTATACCTATACCTATACCTATACACACACACACACACACACACACGCACACATGCTTGATCCATATTCCGGCAACTGTATTCAGGGTTGACCATTGGTATTAGGTAATCAAGTGTTGTGCTCTTACCTGGGTAAAACTATTTCTTCTGCTCTCAGTATTCCTTAGTTGCCTGTAGTATTTTCTGTGAGCTTGAGACGTCGTGGGCTTTTCCTGTTAAGCTCATGTTTACACACATGTTGGTTAGACTTTAGGAATGCAGCATCACAAATTAGATGAAGACACATGCGCACAGAAAACTCCCTAATTCTCTGGATATTAGAATCTTTACAGCCCGTCTTCTACTACATTTCTTGAATCTTAATTGTGGGAGCTGAAATATAGATATATTCAATGGGACTGGGCTCTTCTAAATCTCTGCATTTTTTATTGTGATTTTTCTATATTGATGTCTATCTGTCACAAAGAGAAGTTTCTTTGTTGAAGGGTAGGGACTACACTCATCTGTGGCAATCAGAAAAAATATTTAGAATGTGGTTAGAGATCGTGCTGGTTTACTAAAGTGGTGGTTGTAGGTTCTCCAAGATAAATTACTTGACTGGGTAGTCCCTTGAATCCAATTAAACAGTTGCTAGTTACTACCAAGGTCTGCTTGCCACTACTGGTTTACTATACCATGTTATAACTGTGATTCATAGGGGTCAGGGCTCAGTAGGTCTGTTAGTTGCTTCCCTTCTATGAAAGCTTGCATGACAAGTTCTTCTCCTATGAAAACTAAAAGGGGAGCATTCATGTCAAGTCTGTCTCGGGAGCCTCTGGTTCCTGTTTCTAAAGGGCATGCTGTCTTTAGCAACTGGGACGATGTCTCAAAAAATTGTTCAAAACAAGATATAAAACAAAACAAGAAAGTACAGTGATTCCACACAAAGAAAATGTTAACCAAAGCAAACCAGAAATATATCTCAGTCCACTGAATGCTAGTGAACCTCAGCCCATAAAGTTTCTGCCAGGAACAATGTCCTCTGGTAGCAAAGGAAGAAACCCAGAAACTCAGGGTTCTAGGCTTGAGACTTCACAAAGAATAAAATGATGTCACTTTCATCCCCATATACTCTATGTCTATAGATCAACTGCAGAATGAGGGGAGGGGGAGGAAGAGCAGGAGGGAGAGGAGGAGATGGAAGAGGAGGAGGATTCTCATAAAAACAATGCAAAACAAACAAATAAAATAACAGTCAGGCACAATCTCTGTGTGGCTGGAAGCAACAGAGAAAAATGTGTACAATAGCATGAGGACTAGTCACATTCATTAAATCGCCACAAAAAGTTCTTCATACAGAAATATACAATAATACAGGAAAATTTCTTCAGACATTCATACTTAGTTGTCTTATAAATACAAGAAAGATTCATTTAGATTAGAATATTACAAACTATATTTTGGAATGCGTTTGTGTCTAGGTTTGGTTTTCCCACCCCTTTCTATTTTATGGCATGGTGTGGCTTGATAATGTGTTCTGCCTTAACTAAGCATTAATTAACACTGACTGTGTACAAAGAAATGTACTGACACAGTTAGAAGACAAAAGTTAGCTCCTTTTTCTGGTAACGTCTGCACTAATGTTTTTTAAAGTAGTGTAACTTAAAATAACTAGAAAACAAGAATGAGTACATAGATAAACAAAAATAAGTATCACCCACAAAAAACTCCAGTGCAAAAGAAAAACGAGTAAGGTAGGTCCCCTCCAGTATTCTCTGAAAAAGAGAGAATGTTATATCGCTTCCTAATATTCATTCATTCATTCATTCATTCATTCAATGAAATTTCCCCCATCTATAATTTTTATTATGCTGAAGAATAACTATGTATACTGTTTGCTAGGTATACATGGAGATCATCAAGCCCTTATCAAATTTCACATTTAGGCTCTTTGCTGCCAGACCTCCGCCATCATGGGTCGTATGCACACTCCCGGGAAGGGCCTGTCCCAGTCGGCACTGCCCCACCGCTGTAGCGTCCCCACGTGGCTGAAGTTGAAGTCTGAGGACGTGAAGGAACAGATTTACAAATTGGCCAAGAAAGGCCTGAGTCCCTCCCAGATAGGTGTGATCCTGAGGGACTCACACGGGGTGGCCCAGGTCTGTTTTGTGACTGGAAATAAAATCTTGAGAATCCTCAAGTCCAAAGGCCTTGCCCCTGACCTCCCTGAGGATCTCTACCATTTGATTAAGAAGGCGGTTGCTGTCTGAAAGCACCTTGAGAGGAACCGAAAGGATAAGGATGCTAAATTCCGCCTGATTCTGATAGAGAGCAGAATTCACCGATTGGCTCGATACTATAAGACTAAGCAAGTGCTTCCACCCAATTGGAAATATGAGTCGTCCACAGCCTCTGCTCTAGTGGCATGAATGCTGTTGCGTGCACAAGCAATAAAATCACTTTGAGTAAATTCGTAAAAAAAAAAAAAAAAAAAACAAAATTCACATTTAGGAAGCTGTTTAACTCAAAGCAACTCCTATAAATCACAAACACCAAAAAGTAGCCAGTCTATCCTCCCTCTCCCCTACCTTCCCACTCAGACCCTGAGAACCCCCACTCTGCTCCATCCTGTTGAATGCTCCTCTTGGACCATCTGCTCCCTTCCTTGGATGTGCTGCTCCACTCACAGTCTTTCTCCCTCTCTTTGGTCACGGATGGCAATAATTGGAATTCACATGTAAATATGTACTCCATGTCATTGAACTGAAGGCCATTTTATTGCAGTCTCATGGCCAACTCCCTCAGTAACTATTTTTCATCCAGATATAAAGGACATACCTGACCTTACCTGGCATAGACTGGGTCAAGAATATTGTCAATTTTATACATATACATATAATATTCTTTTATCATATTCCCCTTAACCCCCTTCTTTATCCTCTCTTGTCCTGCTTCATCATACACCGAATTATTTCTCCTTCCTAACACATCCTACCTTCTACATTCATGGTGTGTGTGTGTGTGTGTGTGTGTGTGTGTTCCTCTGTGTGTGTATGCACATGAATATATGTGTGCATATTAATGTGTGTGTATGTGTGATTGTGTACGTGTGTGTGTGTCTGTGTGTGTGTGTGTGTGTGTGTTCCAATGCATCTAACTAAGGTAAATTGCATACAAGTGTGGGATGTTATTTGCTTGAGCAAAGGCAACTTAGCAGTTGCTATACAGCAAACAAATATGATTCTCCCTACTTTAACAATCATTAATGGTCTATAGCTTCACAGAGATGTGGTTATTTAAGCCCACCCCCTGTCCATACTGTAATGTCCATGGCCTAAGCCTTCTGCAGGTTTTATGAAGTAACCACAGCTGTTGTGATTTTGTGGGTAAAGCAGTTATGTCATGTTCAGAAACAGTGTTTCATAGCATTGCTTCTCATACACTAAGCTCTTATATCATTTCTGACTCCTTTTCTATGAAATTCCCTAAGCCTTTGAGATAAGGGTGATAGAGACGTCCTATTTAGAGCTGCGCACTCAGCAGTCACTAATCTAAGCACTTTGACAGGTTATAAATCTACATGAACTACTGCCTATTGAAAACCAAGCTTCTCTGTACAAGGCTAAGAGCAGCACTTATCCCTGGGCATGAATACATATCTGTAAAAGGTAAATTTGGCCATTAAAACCATGGTAGTTGATTCCAGATTAGAGCTCATGGCCTCCCAAACTGACATGCTATGGGCTTTTGACAACAGGCTCAATTACAAGGTAATTTCCTCCTGTCTGTGGCACAGGCCTAAAATCCACCCAGAAAGCAGTTGGTTACCTCAATAACAGTCATATCTCTATTATATCAATCAAAATGTATTTCCTGACAGATCAACAAAGATTTGTTAAACCAATATGTATTATACCTGTGTCTACAGACATCTGCATGAAAACAGAAGGGATTTTCAGACTTCACCTTCTTCGTAATCCTCAGTGAATTCAGCAGATAGAGGTTGCTATTTGTCTGGTATGTCCATCTATTTTCCATGCTAGAAACACATGAAATAATGTATAAAGGAATGAGTGTATTGTAACTGGCATTCTGGAAGTTCTGGTCCATGAACAACTGCCTTCACTGCTTTTGTGCCTGTGGGAAGGCAGGACACATCATGACTGAAATATACATACAGTGGAGCAAAGCTACCCTCCATATGACAGTGAGTAAAAGAGGCCAGGAAGAGGAGGAGGGGTCACAATTCTTGAGATGTTTCAGTAACCTGGAGAGTCCCCACAGCTTACCACCTCCCTTTAGTGCCAGGTTGGAGGTCAAACCCAGTATTAGGTACATTTGGTGATAGTTTCATTCCTAAACTAGAACAGCCGCCTATTCATCCTCCTTTTTGATAAATGAGTTGCTAGTTGAAGGGGAGTTTTAGAAGAGAATGAAGATATGTATTTGGGAAGCAGTGCTGAAGTTACAACTCTGAGATAATGAATGTGCTAAATGTTGGAAATACAAACAAAAATGCAAATGTGGTCTCTATCTTAGAGACAACCACAATAGTTCCAAAAAGTAAAAGAAAAGAAATACACAATTATACACATATGATAGTTTCACAGATACGTGCCAAGTACTTTAGTATTATAGAGAAAAAAGACTCTATAACTATAATATGTCTAAGATTGAGTACTTTATCAATAAGAGGTTTATTTAGTTCACAAATATTGCCAACGTCTGGTAACAAAGGTAAGTTTTTGTTATTTGTTATTTGTGATTGCTGCATTTTAACATGATGTTAACATAGAGCAAGCATGTATATGGCAGAGATGGCCACACCATCATTTTATGTTGAAGCAAAGGATTTAAACTCAAGTCCTCGTGCTTTTGCTGCAAATGCTCTTAACTATTGATCCATCTCCCCAAATGTTTACTTCTTCCTAAAAATTACAAAAGGTATCATGGGGGCCCTAAATTCATGAAGTCACCTTACCTAATTACCATACCAGTCCTACCTTCAAGTCCATTACCTATGATTTTGAATACTTTGTTTCCAGTGTTTTTGGTTCCAGAGGACATACCCATACCACAACCAGAAGCCATGAGGTAAGACCAATGGAAAGATATTTTCAGTGTGGATAACATGCAGCAAAATTAGAGATGGAAAAACAACTGGGAAATGATCACAGAGTTCAGATAGGGAATGGAAGATTCTGGGTTGCAACAATTGGACATCCCAGAGTGAAAGCCCAGGCTTAAAGTAATTGCTTAACATATGCAGTGCTCTGGCTTCAAACTCCAGCTGGCAGCTAGGACTAACACAGAATAAAGACTTCAGAAGTATCTAGGATACTGAGTCACTCTATCAAACTGTAGTCTCAACTGGAGGGAGAATAAGAAGCAGAGGATGAACTGAGTTTCTGTCTCCAGTGATAGTTCTAGAGAGAAGAACATAAACTAAGGATGAGAAACAGTGAAGTGAGGCTAGTGCTGGGTGATAGGGAAGGTGATAGTCCCAGGCACTGAGGCAACATGGAAGGAAAAATGTTTACAGAGAGAGAATCTACATGAAAGTCTTCTCTTTTATATGACTATCTTCTAAGCCACACTGCTGCCATCTTCAGTTAATCTGGGCCTGTTCATAGTCAGTCACAGCTAGACTTGAAGAATGTTGATGCTTCTTTACAGAAAGAGGGAGCATGGTGGATCATGGGACCCTGAGTGTACATGGCTCCTCCCAATCAGTTGTGTGTAATCTGCCCTAATTACACATGGTTTCAGGATTACAGGGAAGAGCATGAGTATGTAGGTGGTGAAGATCTAGGGTAGGGACCCCTATCTACACAGCAATGGAGGATCATCACCCACTGGGTATAGCTCTTCCGGTGTGGCTCATTTAGGGCTATCCATGTTGTTGCCCTTAACCTATCATCCATCACTCTGCAAGTAAGACTACAAAACTCATTGGTTTCCCAAAGTGAAGTTTGTTGGAATTATACCTCAGCTTGTCATAGGGTCCAGAAACATTATTATCTCTCCTTAGAGAAAGAATTTCAGCAACAATTTGAGGTGCTGGAATAATACTGGGAATAAGATAGCCAACTGAAACAAAGTTACAAGGATGGAAGTTTGTGAAAGAAATTTTGATATGGTAGTTTATCCCTGTAGACTTATGAGGGTAGTGGCAGGGAAATGGAGAGTTTAGAGAATATTGAAACATGTGACTAAGGTGAGACCAGCTGGGCAGTAGGAGAAACTCCAGGTTGGCACTCTCTTTCTAAGTTGTATGAAATGGCATACCTGCTCAATGGGTAAGGTTGCTGATTAAGAATCCCAGGGCCAAGAGTGTGTTATCTCATTGTGGTTCATAGTCAGTGAGGCTGTGGCTACTCCTCTAAGATAGACACTATTATTAGTGCTATTGGCTGTGTTCCAGATTTAAATGCTAAAACCATATCATGTGGTTGTGGGATTTGGAAAAATAGGGAAAGGATTGAACCAGAAATGCCCCTTCACTGCAGGATAGCACCGCCAGGGGATGCTTCTAAAAAGGATAAGGAAAATTAAGCCCAAAAGTCCAATTAAGGTGTGGGCCCCGCATACATACTAATGAGTAATAATAAGTACCTGTACAGATGTCCTATTTGAGTAGTTACAGATAGAACCAAATTTTCTTATTTTTTTATTGAAAAGAAACATTACTCAACATATTCTGATCAAGGATTCCTGTTCCCCCAATACTCTCAGATCCTCTCTACCTCTCCACACACAGAAACTTCACAGGCTTTCTTTCTCTTTCCCTGGAGAAAATAAACATATCATAAAAAAGAAAGAAAGAAGCTGGGTGGTGGCAGTGCATGCCTTTAATCCCAGCACTCGGGAGGCAGAGGCAGGCGGATTTCTGAGTTCTAGGCCAGCCTGGTCTACAAAGTGAGTTCCAGGACAGCCAAGGCTATACAGAGAAACCCTGTCTTGAAAAACAAGAAAGAAAGAAAGAAAGAAAGAAAGAAAGAAAGAAAGAAAGAAAGAAAGAAAGAAAGAAAGAAAGGAAGAAAGGAAGGAAGAAAGAAAACAGAAACACATACATGTACACACATACACACACACACACACACACACACACAAATTCCATAAAAACACAGAATCAGACAGCATAAAATACAAGCAAAAGGCCAGTAAGATGGAAAATTCTCAAACAAATCAATATGAAACAGAAAGTCTACATAACTATTATTGAGTTCATTTTGTGTTGACATCTACTGTGGGGCAGGGGGCCAATCGTTAAAAGTGGTTTATATTCCCAGATAGATTCCATTGAAGACATAATTTTCCTTGGCAGATGGATGTCAATTGGAAGTGCCTTCTTAGGGGCAGGCACCTTTGTCCATTGCCCCCTCTCAGCACCAGAACCCTGATTGGATTGAACCTGTGCAGGTCTTGTGCATGCTGACCAAGTCTCTATGAATTTATATGTGCATCACTGCTATTGTACTTGGATAGACACTGTTTTATTGAAGTCATCTATCTGTCCTGGCTCTTACAGTCTTTCTACTTCCTCTTCAGTGTACTTTCTTCAATACTGTAGGGAGGGTTTGATAAAGATAGCCTATTTAGGCCTGGGTGTACTGAAATCCCTCACTCTCTGTATGTTGTCAGTTGTGGGTCTCTGTATTAGTTTCTCTATTAACTGCAAGAGAAATTTTCTCTGATGATGGTTGACTGAGGAACTTATCTATGGGTATAGAGGAATGTCATTAGAAGTCATAGCATAATGAACATAAAGGAATTAAGTTCCTTTGGCAAAACAAGAATATTTGGTTTTCCCCAAGCCACATGGACTAACCAGTCTCAGAGAACCAACTTTTTTATTGAAAAGAAGACCGACTGTTCACCCATGGGAAATTCATAGCTAATACTAGAAACTCAGACAAAAATATATGAATGGTCATAGAGTCCAATAGAGAAGCAACTGCTATTGCTTATTAAATGATGCACCAGCTAAAGTGCCTTACCACATTTATTTATTTGTATTTACAACCATGGGTTATTGCTGCACTCTGTGTTCTTTTATATATTTTTCTGTTTCCCATTCTTTCTTCTTTTCTTCATTTGTGTTTTACAGTAAGGGGAATAACTGTAAGCCCCCACAGCAGTGATATTCCAGAGACCAGAATGTTAGGGAAAGGGTATAAGGGTTAAGTACCTTACTGGATTTGGAGGAGTCAAGTGAAGACATCTATGTCACCTCCTCCAATGCTTAGGGACCCTTGTAAGTGCCCAAAGAAGGGGTTAAAGGGAGTATTATACAGGACCATTCCCAGTCACATTGATGCTATCTTCAAGTGTCCAGCAAAGGCTTTTCACAAATCATCATAACTGAGATCATCATAGATGGGCTTGGTGACTCACCTTTTCTCTTGTAAGGAGGCAGGGAGAGTCATGAGACCCTCCCCTGAGTATCCAGCCCTACCTTTTCCAATTGATTATATGCAATTCTGCCTTAACTGCACTTGACCTCAATGTTCTTTGGGAAGGTCTAGAGTATAGGTAGGAAGAATAGATTATAGCAGAAGGACTAGGGCAAGGGGGAATCTACCCAGTCCTGGAGGAATCATCATCCATGCTACATGCATACAATCCAATATGGCTGCTTTGTTAAGGTCGCCCATCTTCCTGCCCATAAGCCCTCACCTATTGTTCTGTAAGTAAGCCTAGTAAACTCATTGCTTCCCCAGATTCCCAAGAGTAAGCTTTGGTGAAATCATAACTCAATTTATCATTTGAATTACAGGTGGATGTAAATGTTGCTTATGTATCCCCTGGAAATGGGTTTTAGCAAAAACTCCAAACTGGTAAGTTCTACAAAGAAGACTATTGTCAGAATGTTTTTAAAGAGAGAAAAAAGTACATGTGAATGCCCTAAAGAGGAAGAGATCATGCTGTGGAGGGTGAAAGTGGAGGGAAGGAGGTTCCTAATAGGCTATGCTGCTGGAATTCCAACTCTGACTCTACCAAATACAAGTCCTGTGGCATCATCGCCCTTGACTAAGAGTAAGGATGATAGCATCCCATTATATAGACAGGTCGGTAGGATCAAGATAATAGTGTTAGCTTTCTGCCATTTTTGACAAAACACCTGAGACAATCAACGTCAAAGAAAGAAGTGAAAAGAGAAAAAGGAAGAGGCTGCCCCACAAGACCTCACTTCCTTTCTCT
This sequence comes from Mus minutoides, assembly GCA_902729485.2. Classification (NCBI taxonomy): domain Eukaryota; kingdom Metazoa; phylum Chordata; class Mammalia; order Rodentia; family Muridae; genus Mus; species Mus minutoides. The sequence continues at coordinate 1,463,511 of LR753311.1, forward strand.
ATGTCCCACCCACCTCACACTTCCAATGCCTCCCAACAGTACCAAAGGCCAGCACCCACACATGGGGCACACAGGCTTTGGGGGAAATATTTAAATCCAAACTGTAGTCCCAATTAAACACAAAACACACACATATTATTAGTGTGTGCTAGCTGTTGCTACCATTATTGCTACACATTTTTATATCATCCTCTATGTTTCTAAATAAAAGTAAAATTCTGCTTATTCTCTTTCTTGCTGGAATATGGAAGCATGTAGATTTTCTGTCTTTTAAAAATAATCTTCATTATAGCTTGTGCATGTAACAATGATGTATTCTAAAAGTAATCTTTAATGATTTTGTTATGTGTATGCAGTCAGATGTCATAAAAAGGTCCTTCAAGCAAATTTCTAGTTTTTGCACTTTGCAGAACTAGGCATGTTTTGATCTATCATCTCAATATACAGGTTTACTGTTTCAGTATGAATGCGATCATACACTACATCATCTCTTATGTCTATTTTTTTTTCCTTAGAAAAGTGTCTGGAGTCTCATCAATATTTTTGCATAGGCACTGACTTCATGGTCAAGTAGCATTATACAGCACAGATCAGTCCCACTGGCTTATCCATCCATCAGTTGATGGGCATTTGAGTTGTTTCCATTTTATGACTGATGAGTAATGCTGGCAATACTTGCAGAGACATGCCTGTGTGGGCACAAATCTTCATTTCTCTTGGGAAGATACTTGAAAGTAGATGGAATTTGCTGGATCAAATGGCAAATCTATGTTTAAGTCATTAAGAAGTTGTCAAACTAAATTCCAATGTTTCTATCACTTTACATTGCCATTAGCAAGGAATGAAGGATCTAGTTTTTTCCACATAGCATTTTCAAACACTCAGGAAACTACTGATCTAATGTTTTGTCCAGTTTTCAACTAGGTTACTTGTATTATTGTTTTAAAATCACCTAGCTTATTTATGTTGGTCATACATTTTCTAAATGTTTTCAACCGAAATAGAATTACACTACTCGCCCCTCTTTTTTCTCTTTAGCCCCTTCTAGTTACCTTCCACCTCCCACAGAAAATCTTTTACATATGCTCTAATCTCAACCTAATAGTCTCTTTTTCTGTGATTGTATTTGTTACATATGTGTGTTTATGCAAATATGTATAAATGAAACTTTCTTTCTAGGTCTGTTTTTTGTTGTTGTTGTTGTTCATGTGTATATGGTTTCAAGGATGATTATTTTGCATTAGACAACCAATAATGAGACTCATTCCTGGGAGAGGCTAATTCTGCTTCTCCATTCAGTCACAGGTCACTTGTAGTTCTTTGTTTTGGAGTGGGACCCCTCTAAATTCCCATTCCATATTAGCATAGCCGCCAATGTTGCTATTTTCAGGATTATGTATACAGCCATTTACTTGAATGACTGTTTCGTATCAGACTTTCTGGTATTCTGACTCTTACAATTTCTTTACTCAGAACGTTTGGGATTTCCCATGATCTATTCATCTCTTTATGTGTTAAGTTCTGGTTCTCTATAATGGTAGACATACATTTTTGTGAGAGAAAGATTTCAAAAAATTCTTCTCTCAGTTGCATGTTCTCAATTTCTGATTTTATACAATATATTTACATCATATTTTTTCATTTCCTGAAATTCCTCTCTGATTCTCCCTGTTCCCCATTCATGCAATTTTACGTTCTTTCTCTTTGTTAAAAGGGAAATCCTTATTCTCCAATGGAGTATCACTGGGTATATCAACTACACTCTAGGATAGATCACATGCATAGGAATAGATGACCAATACAAAACAAATTACATAGGTGTTTCTTTAATCCACTTTCTTGTTTCATTTTGGCATTGCTTTTTGCCTTATTTTTTGCCTGTTTTTGATGTTTTTGTTTTTGAGTTCTTGTGGGATTTTCTAAAAAGAGAGAAAAAGATCATAAGTTAGGCTGATATAGGTAGGGCCCAGGGGGAGTTGAGAGAGGAGAACATGATCAAATATATTGTGTAAAAATTATAATCAAAACATGAATAAATTAAAAAATTTAGTTATGCCAATCGAGTAAACAAACAAAAGCAAGTGCATACATTCACATATGCATGCATATATACATACATACACACACATACACACATACACACACACACACACACACACACACACACACACACACACACACACCTTAGTGGATTTGGTAGATTTCTATGACAGTAATAAACTATCTGAGGTAATCCATCTAAAGGAGAAAAATTTATTTTGGCACATAGTTTCAGAGAATTCAGACCACTCAGATAGACATCACTCAGATAGACATGCCTGAGCAAAACTAAACACATTCCTCATGTAGCTGGAAGTCAAGGAGCAGGAAGGAGGAGCTGAGAAACCAATGTTCTCCTCACAATGCCCATAGGGACTGTCCATCCATCCAGTCTATAAGTTTTACTATCTCCTGAAAGTAGCACAGGCTGGCAGCTCATTCTTTAGCATGTGTCTTTAGGGTTTATTGAATATTCAAACTATTACAATGGAGTTTTTTTTTTCTTCCAACCTTCAGTTAGTGTTGGACATATTTTATCACTCCCTTTACCAAATATCTTGAGTTCTTGCTTGTGGTGTGTTGACACCTTATACTCTTCTTCTTGGTAAGTTAAAAAAAAATCTATTAAAAAAAAAATCCACATTACCATGGAGCCAGTTTCTATGCCAGATGGATTCCACCATAAATCTTTCAAGAACAATGTTCTTACTCTGTGTTAATGTAGAAAGAAAATTATTTCTATCCTTATTTCCTCAGAGATAAACATCCAAGATGGAAAACATATTGAATGAAGCTAGGAATTCCACTTTTATAATGATGCTCACTGATCTTGGAGTAAGAAGTGACCACAGATTTCCTGGTGGCACTGTCTTTCTCTGCAGATACCCCCAAGTAATGATGTGCTTCTCTCCCTAGCACATGGACACTTATAAAGATCCTATAGCTTTTTGACAGGTACTGCAAGTTCTTTTCCATTTGCTTCAGAGTCCTAATAAGAAATGTATTCCAGCATATTTTCTGACAGCAATTTTGACAGGCTAGACTTACCAACAACAACCACACTGAATGCCTAACACCACCCTACATTCTTCTGGGCCATAATATGTGAAACCCATGATAACTGCAGGACTACCACTGTGAGCTGTGTGGAGAAAAGAATTCATTTCCTTTGTCATAGCAACAATAAGGGACATATGCCACCTGCCTCAGTGAATCATATTCAGACGGAGGAGAAGACAGAAAGCAATAAACAAAAATGATATAATCTCAACATTCTTAAACTGGAGAAAATGGCAACAAAATAAGAGGTAACTGAATAGAGTGAATATTGAGAATCCTGTGCAAAATAGGTGGAGAACATGCTGCAAAGAAACCCCAACTCAGAAAGACCAAGACCCTGGGGTAAACACAGACATTGTGCATATGTGACATATCAGAAAGCCAACCAGGGTGTAGTACAAGATTAAGGGAAATAGGACACTGGATGTGGTCAGGTGGTTAGACAAGGAGTTGGCAAAGAACAGAGTAATGAGGCTTGTGAAGGGAAAGGGAATAATAAGAGTTTCAGTGCTCATTCTATCTGTTGGGCAAGAAGCAGAGAAAATGAGGAGAAGTATCCAGTTTAGTTCCATAGGTCCAGATGGAGACAACGAAGCTGTGGGTGAGCATGGGATTGACAGAAACCATGAGAGAAGACAGAAGCTGCACAGATGGAGCTGGCAGCCTCTGTAGGAGTCTAACCAGACTACAGAGAAAAGGGAGCAAGGAGCCAATGAAGTGTTGTAGGCACTGTACATCTATGATGTTCCAATCTCCTGGTGTTCATTTGGTACAAATCTATTACTCAAAAAATGACAGTAGCTGGTCTTCCATGGAAGCCCTGTCAACTGTGTGCAGGTGATACGGGAGATGGGAAAGTGAAGAGAAAGCAAAAGCTGAGGCACCGTTCCCAAGCACTGACCTTGGGAAGGCAGGGCAGAGGCTCCTTGCTTTTAGAGCATCACAGATTTCTTAACAGTAGAGTAGACCCATGAGCTGGTGCACAGCTGAAGAAGCAGGCAGGCAAGCAGTGCCAAGTGAGTTGCAGAGAAAGCTGGCACCAGTATACAGAGTTCAGAAACACCACAGACTACCAACCAGGACCCACCGCGGCAGGTGGAGGTCATTGCCTGAGCAAAGATGGGGTGAGGAGTCCTTTGAATTGAGGAAGAGTGTGTTCAGTTTTGACAGTGCTCAGTGTGGTACAGCAGAGAGAAGGAAATAACTAGAGTTGAGCAGCATTTGTAGAAACAAGGAAGTGGCCAGAGGACAGCGCAGGGAAGAACATCTTTTTGATGCTTTCTTGTGTGGCTTTGCAGAGTCCAGGCTTAGAGGAGACTATAGCACTCTGAGCAACACAGGCTGGGAAGGGAGTGAGGAGACCTAAAGGAGGGAAGATACAAAGGCCTGAGCAGCAACGCTAGTACACAAATCACCAAGTCACCATGAGAAATTGGGCATCTCTGCTAGCCTTGAGTGCAGTGCTGTGCAGGGCTATGGCAGGAGAGATGGTCCAAAAAATGATCAAGGCATGAAGGATAAAGGAAGGCTCAGTAATGAAACTGCTGTCAGGGATACTGAGCAGCTCTTGGCCATCTCAGGGATGCGGCTGGCATGAGTGGTGTTTGTTAGCAAGAGACAGAGTGAGGCTCTAGGGAAGATAATCACACTGTTTCTACCCATGAAGTGGGTAGGAAGAGGAGGATGCTCTGCTCTAACTTGAGCGCTGACTGTGTGGGCTCAGATGCAGTGGCAAGCTATCCAGCATCCACTCAAGAGCCCTTCACAGCAGCAAAGATGCTGCAACTACAGGAGAGTCCTAAACAGGAGAGAAGGCACAGGAGCCTGGATCAGAGAGGGCTGGTGCAGGTGGGGGAATGGGAAATGGAAAGAACCTTCTAGTGGTCATCTTACTGTAGAGGTGCTGAGATAACTGACACAGACACTGTGGCCCAGAAAGAAACTCTAACACATGCAAGTGGCAGGTATAATGATAATGATTGTGGACTTATTCTTCTGTTCTAACACCCAGAAAGCTCAGAGAAGGAAGATGTGTGGGATATCTTCAGCAATTTTCTTAATCACTGCAGCATCCTGCTTCTCTTCTACAGAGAGCTCTAAAGTAACCTCAACCTTTAGAGATGCTATGAGGAAGAAGGAGAAAACCATGTAGAAGCTTCAGTATGATGACTAATATATGACATATACCTAGAAGTCTCAGAATGATGAGTAATATATGATATATACCTAGAACTGCCAAATAACCAGCACTAATATCATTTTCACCTACTTTTCCAATAGTCTTGGCTCACAGAAGTTTGGTAAACAGTGTTCAGGGACAAATATGAAATCCATATAAAATTCTGTTTTTAAAATATTTCAAGAACAAAGAAAAACACTCATCACATGCCTCAAGGTGATAAAATACTTCTCAAAAAGGGAGCCAGTGAAAAAGCGCTTATCCATACAACAGTCACATAGAAAAGCAAAGTGCCTAACGGCTGGATGGGATGGCCCTTGAGGACCCAGGTGAAGCGACTCAGAGGTGGCACACAGGTGAGCTGGAGAAAGAATGCCAACGTTCTCCCTGATCAGCAAGCTTCCAGCATCATCCATTCAGAGAGCACAGGAAGGATAAATGGTGGAAGTCAGTAGCTAGCTATTAAAGAAGCCAGAAAAATCTAGAAGAGGCATTAAAGAGTATGGCTTGAAGCCACTGTTTCTGTGGCAAGTCAACTATGAGTCTGGAAGCTTCTCAGATATATCTCTAAGTTCTGTAAAGGGGACAGAATAATAGGATGTTTTGCAGGAAATGTTTCCTCTTGAAGGTGTCTGTGGGATGTGCTACATTCCAGAAGATCTCAACCATGTAATATGACTTGCATAGACACACCCAATTATGACAGTAAGTCCTTGAGTGGCAAGTCAGGAACTAGATGTATATGGCTAGATGCAGCTGGTAGTTTATGGTAAACACATCATAAAATAAGGGCTCCTTATTAACATTATTATCTTACCAATACTGATCTAAGAGAAAATTCTCCTGAGATAAGAACAGAAATAGGAATGAACTATAGCTATCAGTATTTACATGGGGTTAGAATTAGATGATGTGATTCCCTTATGATAAACAGGTTATTCAGGTGTGCTTATGTTGAAAGACCTTCATTACCATACATGAAATGGTGTCTTTGCTAATAATCATTAAAATGTCCTCTGCCTAGCATTTGGGTACTCCTTATGCAACTTCAGCATTCTGCAGACTGCTTTGAAAGTTATAGTCTTGCTACAATTTCCAGACGCAAATCCCCAGATGCACTGTGAACAGGCCATGGTAAGAACAAAAGCCACTGTGGAGGCTGATTTTCAGTTGAATGGCGAGCTGAGCCTACAGGAATTCCCATACCTCCTAATCAAATATATGCAACCTAGGATCCACATCCATAGATCAATATTATAACTCATGGGAAGGAAACAGGAAAGCCTCATCTTTACATTGCTAAGACAGTGATTGATTTTTCTCCTAAAGGCGCAGAAGGTACAAACTGGAAAAAAAAAAAAAAAAAAAAAAAAAAAAAAAAAAAAAACAGCTTTCAGCAACTCAATGCAACCTGCTCACCTTCTTCCCACTGAGCCAAGTTGTGTGTAAAGACTGTGCTATCCAAGAGCAGGAAATCCACCCTCAGTGCTAAGGAAAGGGTGTCCATCAAAGCAGGTACAATAAGGATCTGCATGTTCCTTGCTGAGGAGGGTGCATTCAAGTTCACCATCACTAAGAGTGCCATGGAAAGAGCTATGGAAAACTGTCACCTACGTCTTCCTACTGCAGTGCAGCATGACTGTCCTCTTGCTCTGGTCCATGCATGCAAGAACTGATCATGGCCATGTAGCACATAGCAACAATTCAGTCAACCTCATATACAATGATGGCTTTTCAGATAGCACACCCTACAGAGTCAGAGCAGTGTATTCACACAAGGACAGAATCATCTAATAGCACATTTCTCACAACTTACCACATCAGTAAATGGGATACCATGATAACTTATCCTCATAGCTGCCTTGGAAAATACATGCCTAGACATCTTTGACATTGTCCACAGTCTCTAAATGATTAAGTTCAAATCCTACCTCTGCTGTTCTAGCCTTGAAACCTCCCAACAGACTTTGCTGCTTGGCCTCTTGTCACAGCTTGTCTCATATCAACTTACAAAACTCAAATCTTGTCTCCCCTAGGGGGCCCTCCATTCTTTCCCACTGCCACCTTCGGCTCCTTAAAAGATACAACTCTTAAGGCCACCTGGCTCATCTTTGTGCCCATTCAGCTCACAGACAAACATGAAGCTTTCATTTCTGATAGTATCACTGCTGAGCTTCTTGTCTGTCTGTCTGTCTGTCTGTCTGTCTGTCTGTCTGTTTGAAGACAGTTTTTCTCTATGTAGCCCTGGCTATCTTGGAACTCACTATGTAGAGCAGGTTAGCCTTGAATTCAAGAGATACTCCTACCTATACTTCCTGAGACCTGGAATGAAAGGCATGTGCCACCACTGACCAACGCTTCTGAGCTTCTAATCCTGAAAGACCTTAAAGGCCAAACGGATATGGAGCTAACCTCATATCCTAGCACTTTAGGCACTCCTTTGTTACCCTATCAGGCAGGCTGTGGATTACGGCAGATATTGTCAGAGCTGGCTTTCTGTTTCTGTAACTGAACACAACAGACCAGGAACCTGGTAAAATAGAAAGGTTTATTCAGCTCATGGTTTTATAGGATAGAAGTTCAAGAGCATACCACTTGGATTTTGCTCAGTGACTAGTGGGGCCTTCATGACTCATAAAAACATGAGGAAGGGCATCACATGATGAGTCAGGCTTGTCATTTCTGACACTTCAATCTAATGCATTCTGAAACCCTACTCTCATGCCTTCATTGTTCCCAGTTGCCTCTCCAAAACATAACTTTCCAATACCAGAAACTTAGGAAGTCAGGATTTAAGCATCCAACACATGACTATACAAGATGTCATAACAAACAGCCCCCTGCCTCTGGTCTGAACAATTTCTACCTAGTAAGGCTCAGATCTGAAACTCTGTTGTTGTTATTGTTGTTAAGACATCTTTCAGGACTGTTAATTAGACAAAGAACTATCTTCTCCTACACCCTGAGATTGTTCTTTATCTCCCAGAATATATGTCAGGATTTCAAGCTTCTTCTTTGGTGTTTATTGCACTCCCTAGTTGTGAAATTAATAGGTCTCCTTTTCTGAGGTGGTATCCCATTAGTTCAGCAGACATATGTAATATTCTATAGGCACATCCAAGCATGCTAAAGGTAGAGATTTCTCAAGACTAAATGGGGTTGCCCATTAATCATTTTGAATGCTGAGTCCCCAATTACACAAACCTATGCGTTTCTTCCAACCACACTGAAAAAAATGAAAGATCCAAAAACTGTCACATAGTAACCATCTATGGCAGTGTTTCATTTAGTGGTCTTTTCTGGAAGTTCTTAGTCCTATATATACCAAAACAAAACGAAAATGTGAGGGTATTCCCTTGAAGACCTAGTCCTAGTAAAAAAGCAAGAATGAGCAAAGGGAGCGTCATGACAGCTTCACCCCACACATCTATTAATAGAAAAAAAGCATGCTGACATTGCAAATATTGTGCAATGTGTTTTGTACTTACTGATGCATTGATCCATGGATTGTCTTCAGCTGGTGGTAACTATCTACCCTTCTTCCCTGATGGGAGTCTTTGAGTGTTTGTAGCTACCATAGTGTTTCAGAACACCATTCGCCATCTGTCATCCTTTGTGAAGTAGCCAGCAGGACTTTCCAAAAATGCCAACTTACTCCCATTACTCCTGGAGCTATATCCCTCAGTGCTTTCAGACTACTAACACTTGACACCATGAGCACAAGCTGCGAGCTAGATGTGAATGGGTCTGAACCACATGATCAGTCTGCCTCCTGCCATGTACCCACACATGCACTCTGCTACTCAGCCCCCAAGCAACAACCATCCTAGCAGCCATACCAACCAGAAAAGTTATTTGCTCTGCCTATGATTCCCTCTCCTTGCCCTCTACCAGGCCCCTCCTTTAGCTTCCTGCCAACTGACTGCCCATTTCCACATCTGCCCCTGGATACCATAGTTGTCACTGGGGGGTGGGGGGGGGCACGCAAGAATATCCTTTGACTGTGCACTTTGCTTCAGGGTCCACAGCAGCATTAAAAACTCCTTGCTCTTGTCCTGCTCACAAGGCTCTTAGCACAAAACAAAACAAAAATGTGAGGGTATTCCCTTGAAGACCTAGTCCTAGTAAAAAAAGCAAGAATGAGCAAAGGGAGCATCATGACAGCTTCACACCACACATCTATTAATAGGAAAAAAAAAAAGCATGCTAACATTGGAAGAACATCATGGATGTTTGCTGAACTGACTAAGGGCGGGCAACTACACAGCCACATGCACTAATGAGTCTGCTCTACCTCCCAGAGACTCTTGCAGGGGAAATAAGCTTGGTTACCATTTATCATTTCTAACTGGGCATGGAATCACTGTAGAAAAATGGCAGGGCACAGTGATACGGTATTACCATGTTCCTTTGTGCAACACTCATATGTAAAAGCTAAGTTCCAAATACTCAGCTTCTAATAGTGACAGCAATAATAAACTCATTCAAACACAGTGTATTTTATTAAAATGTGTCAAGTGTTGATGTCTTGTTAGATCATATTGCCCCATATTGACAACTGTTTCTGACATCAAATAGAAATTTAGTAGGTTGTCCACTGAATGCAGCTGCTCTGAGAATGGCTAGCCCCTATGATATAATCCACAGACCAGTACAAAGTACGATTGACAGAATATGGAGGGTTAAATGCAACCAAGAACTGAACACTTGGGTATCATAATTAGATTGGCAATTCCTAAGCATGGCTGTCTTTAGCATCCATAACAGCTGTTTTCTATGTCAATTCCCATCCATCAGTATTTATACACTTGACTTGAGAATCACTTCTTCAAGCACACAGCATGCTTGGAAACTCAACGTGATTGAGACTTGATGACAGGAAGAGACCCAGGCCCCCACAGCCATTCACAGTACTGTGACATTCACAGGGATGGATATTTTCAAATGTTAGCAGGTTTCAAGTCCAAGAAACTCTCCACCAAAAAACAGTAGATTTTCCTTAGTCCACATTTTCTCTTAGGAATACTGAGAATTCTTCCATTCATGGACTGTTAACAATGTCACCTCTTTTGAGTTGTTACACATATAATGAGCTAGGTGCACAGTCCCTGAAGATCTTGAATTACTTCAGATGGTAGCAAGACTCCTCAAGATAGAAATTGAAAGAATACTTGGAGGAAGGCTTGGCAAATAATGATAAAATGTAAATATTACAACATGGAAACTAACATTCCCTGGACCATGTCATTTGCCAATTCCAAAGATTTTCTTTACCCAAAATTTAAAAGTTTTCCATTCATCATAGAGCAAATGAAACATTGTAAGATAAACAAAGACTGGACCCTGCTGAAGAAGTCAGTGTGTGGGCTTTGCAAGTGTCAATTAATGCCAACTGTCATCTAGATCTATGGCTCTCTCCTTTTAGCTCATATAACTTCCAGGAAACACCCAAGCTGCTGGACAGTGAGAGCACAGACCAGAGGGGCAGAGCCTTCCTTCACTCTGCTAGGGACTGTGCCTCTGGTGCAGAGATTATTTGGAAGTCCTCAGTTTGAAGAACTACAGACTCAGAGTAGAAGTGACATTCCTAAGAGAAATTTACAACTCTAAAGAAATCTCCATTTGTAGGGTATCTACTTCTCTCTGGGAGAGGGATTCTCTGAGCTTCATCTTTGTTTACTTGCTTTCTTCATCACCTTCCTGCAAGTGCCTCTCCCATCTTTTGGGTTGTTCCAGATAAGATGGTATAAAAGTATGAATCCCAGGACACCTGGGACTTGAAATGTAATAAATTTTTAAAGAAATTTCTAGGCATACATGAGCTATGCATGCTGCTACACTTCCATTTTTCACTCACTTATCTGTCTTTGAGTACAGAGATCTGTTCCAGTAATAACTACAAAGGAGAAAGAAGACACTGATTTTCTTCTCTGAATAGAAACACAGCCTACCACAAACGCCCAGGACTCTCTGTAGGGCATCACTAGTCATCACAGGAGGCTCCAAAACGAGTCAGGCCAGCCACCAAGAAAGCCTGAAATATCCAGACACCCTGTGTTTCCATAGGACTTGATAGAAACACTGAAGAAAGTCGGGTTGCTCCTGACACTAGTTCCAATAATGCTACTAGATTGCATGCCAGATTATTTTGCTAACTGTAGCTCAGCACCTATTCAGTTTTACATCTATTCAATATTATTTGGAAAAGAATTTTAATTCTTAATGAGTGAGCCATTAATGAGTTCTATCCAATAGAAGAGAAGCTTGAGGCTATGTCATGGAGCTCTTCAGGTCACTGAACTGTGTATTTATGTCCACTACAAAAAAGAAGAAGAAACAGAAGCAGAAGCAGAAGCAGAAGCAGAAGCAGAAGCAGAAGCAGAAGCAGAAGCAGAAGCAGAAGCAGAAGCAGAAGGAGAAGGAGAAGGAGAAGGAGAAGGAGAAGGAGAAGGAGAAGGAGAAGGAGAAGGAGAAGGAGAAGGAGAAGGAGAAGGAGAAGGAGAAGGAGGAGAAGGAGAAGGAGGAGGAGGAGGAGGAGAAGGAGAAGAAGGAGAAGAAGGGGAAGAAGGAGAAGAAGGAGAAGAAGGAGAAGAAGGAGAAGAAGGAGAAGAAGCAAAATTGAACAGCAGCATTGGTTCAGGGCACTTAAAATACAGTCAGGAGGTCACTGTTCACTAAGTCACTGTGATATTCTACTGAAAAGGACTGTGTGCAGGCCAACTCTGGTGAGGGCTGGCCTTTGACATGGTTAACCTTTGCCAATTAGCACCATGGAAACCCTTCCCCAACTCCTCTCAGCTTGAGAACAGACCACAGCCCCTTTTCCCAGCAACAATATGATTCCTAACAATTGATGTGACTATTGGCCTCCTTGGGGTTTAAAGAAATCAATGAAACTACCAGTCTGTAAATCTCATAACATATTTTAAAGATTAATTGGATCTCTCTTGTCCAGGATAGCAACCCTAATGAGATTCAAGTGATTGTAATTTTCTTTATACTTAGCTATCTTCCTTTCATCTTCATTCAACCTTTTTAAGAGATAAGTTTTAGGAATACACAAGGCATGGCTGTCAGTTTATATGCACACTGAGGCTCTCTGGTTGCTTACTCCTCCGGGCCAGTTAGCTTGTTGGCAAAACAGGCCACAGGTATAAAATAAACCAAGTAATGCAGTAAAGATATCAAAACTGACCTCTTTGGTTTTTACTGTGATTTGGGTTAAAATAGAATCCTAAGGTGGCCACCTCATCCACGTCCGTTAGTTTGCATCAGCAGTATCTACTTCTTAGACGTCTAAGAGAGACACAGCAATGGCAGCTCCAGCAACTTCATTTAACTCTAGTCATTGATTTCTAGATGGGGAACCAGGGCCTAAGGTAAGTCAGTTCACTAAAGAAACTATCTAAACAACCTCAGCAAAGTGGCTAAATATAAAATTAACTCAAACAAATCAGTGGCCTTCCTCTACTCAAAGGATAAACAGGCTACGAAAGAAATTAGTGAAACAACACCCTTCACAATAGTCACAAATAATATAAAATACCTTGGTGTGACTCTAACTAAGCAAGTGAAAGGTCTGTATGACAAGAACTTCAAGTCTCGGAAGAAAGAAATTGAAGAAGATCTCAGAAGATGGAAAGATCTCCCATGCTCATGGATTGGCAGGATTAACATAGTCAAAATGGCTATCTTGCCAAAAGCAATCTACAGATTCAATGCAATCCCCATCAAAATTCCAACTCAATTCTTCACTGAGTTAGAAAGGGCAATTTGCAAATTCATCTGGAATAACAAAAACCCAGGATAGTGAAAACTATTCTCAACAATAAAATAACTTCTGAGGGAATCACCATCCCTGACCTCAGGCCGTACTACAGAGCAATTGTTAAAAAAAAAAAAAAAAAAGCTGCATGGTATTGGTACAGTGACAGGCAGGTAGATCAATGGAATAGAATTAAAGACCCAGAAATGAGCCCACACACTTGATGGTCACTTGATCTTTGACAAGGGAGCTAAAACCATCCAAATGGTGCTGGTTCAACTAGCAGTTAGCATGTAGAAAAATGCAAATCGACCCATTCTTGTAAAGCTAAAGTCCAAGTGTATCAAGGACCTCCACATAAAACCGGATACACTGAAACTAATAGAAAAGAAAGTTGGGGAGAGCCTCGAACACATGGGCACAGGGGAAATTTTTCTGAACAGAACACCAATAGCTTATGCTCTAAGATCAAGAATTGACAAATGGGACCTCATAAGATTGCAAAGCTTCGGTAGGCAAAGGACACTGTCAATAGAACAAAATGGCAACCAACAGATTGGAAAAAGATCTTTACCAATGCTACATCTGATAGAAGGCCAATATCCAAAATATACAAAGAACTCAAGAAGTTAGACTTCAGAGAAACAAATAATCCTATTTAAAAATGATGTTCAGAGCTAAACAAAGAATTCTCAACTAAGGAATACCCAATGGCTGAGAAGCACCTAAAGATGCTCAACATCCTTATCATCAGGGAAATGCAAATCAAAACAACCCTGAGATTCCACCTCACACCAGTCAGAATGGCTAAGATAAAAAGCTCAGGTAGCAGATGCTGGCAAAAATGTGGAAAAAACAGGAACACTCCTCCACTGCTGATGGGATTGCAAGCTGTTGTAAGCACTCTGGAAATCAGTTTGGCAGTTCCTCAGAAAATTAGACATAGTACTACTTAAGCTATACTACTCCTGGACATATACCCAGAAGATGCTCCAACATGTAATAAGGACACATGCACCTCTATGTTCATAGCAGCCTTATTTATAATAGCCAGAAGCTGGAAAGAACCCAGATGTACCTCAACAAAGGACTAGATACAGAAAATGTGGTACATTTACACAGTGGAATATTTCTCAGCTATTAAAAACAATTCATGAAATTCCTGGGCAAATGGATGGAACTAGAAAATATTATCCTGAGTGAGGTAACCCAATAACAAAAGAACACACATGGCATGCACTCACTGATAAGTGGATAATAGCCCAGAAGCTCAGAATACACAAGAAAAAATTCACAGACCACATGAAGCTCAAGAAGAAGGAAGACCAAAGTGTGGATACTTAGAAGGGGGAATAAAATACCCATGGGAGGAGATACAGAGACAAGTGTGGAGCAGAGACTGAAGGAAATGCTATACAGAGACTGCCCCACCTGGGGATCCATCCCATATACAGTTACCAAACCCAGACTCTATTGTGGATCCCAACAAGTGCTTGCTGACAGGAGCCTGATATAGCTGTCTTCTGAGAGGCTCTGCCAGTGCCTGACAAATACAGAGGTGGATGTTCTCAGCCAACCATTGGACTGAGCACAGGGTCTGCAATGGAGGAGCTAAAGAAAGGACCCAAGGAGCTGAAGGGGTTTGCAGGCCCATAGGAGGAACACAATATGAACCAACCAGTACCCCCAGAGCTCCTAGGGACTAAACCACCAACCAAGGAATACACATGGAGGGACCCATGACTCCAGCCACATATGTATCAGAGGATGGCCTGTCAGACATCAGTGGGAGGAGAGGTCGTTGGTCCTGTGAAGGCTCAATGCCCCAGTGTAGGGGAATGCCAGGACAGGGAAGCGGGAGTGGGTGGGTTGGTGATCAAGGGGAGGGGGATGGGATAGGGGTTTTTGGAGGGGAAACCAGGAAAGGTAATAACATTTGAAATGTAAATAAAGAAAATATCTAATAAAAATATCTCTATAGAAAAACATATCTAGAAAAAAAACTACAGCAAAAAAAGGAAGGAATGAATGAGGGAGGGAAGGAAGGAAGGAAGGAAGGAAGGAGCTAAAGGAAGTCTCTGAAGAGTTTGGCTATTTAGTTCCTATAGCATGTCTTATCCTTGTTCTAATAGGACTCACTCAGGTCTTCATGAGCCCATTTACTTTCACTGTCCTTTGCTCTGTTATGGTTGCTGCTACCCTTGGAGCCCACTGCTTTCTCTTAGGGACCTATGAGCATCATACTATGCTACATTGCATGATTCATTCCCTAAGCGTGATTTTTATTTTCAAAATAATCTTAAGCTTCAACTTTCAGACATCTGGAATAATTTCTACAAGGTCCCTCAAGAGGACCTCTGAACTCTCTTTATAAAACTTACAGTTCTCCAGTGTCACATAGAGAGCTTAACACTTACAGGTAGGAAGCAGATGAGATTAATGAGGACACATAACTGACCTATAACCATCCTTGAGAAGACTTCAAATTCTTTGATATGATGAGCAAGTACCTTGATAAAAAGCTTAGAGGATAAGCCATGGAGTTTGAACACAGAGCAGAAAATGCATAGGAAATTCTCAGATTACAGAAGAAATTCATCCAAGTGATTTATCCCCTTACTTCTTACAAGATGACAACATGAGAACGTGTATACTCTGATCATATTTATACATAAGAACTGGACCTATGATAAAGTGACACAAGTCTTTTGGATGTTATCATCTGCCTCAAGGCAATCTTCCTCATCCTACATGATGCTAAGACAGGACTAACTAAAATAAACCCTACCTAGGCTAGTTTCTCTCTCTCTCTCTCTCTCTCTCTCTCTCTCTCTCTCTCTCTCTCTCTCTCACACACACACACACACACACAAACCTACATTTTTAGGCATTAATATTCTATAATTTTGCAATGAATTAGTTTTTTCTGTTGAACTTAAAGAATTACCTTCACCCCCCCCCCCACACACACACACACTCAAAGCTGAGTTGAACTCATAGGTAGAAAACAATGTATACCCGTAGACCACTACACAGACTAACAGCCACTGTCCCTGATGCCATGAAGCCTCCTAGACATTCCAGTTGATTGACCAAAGCATTCTGAACTGTCAGCTTGTAATGTGTGAGGTTTAGCCGGGAAATGATGTAGTCAACAGGAATGTGAGGCACACACTGCTGAACAGAACTGCCTGAGAAGGAAAAGGTCAGTGCCTAGTTTGTATCTCTCTACCTTCTTGGCACGAGGATTCCTTAGGCTCCAGGCATCTTTTTTAGAGTGAAGGAACTGAGCAAATGGCTGAGAGAGGAGAGGTGTGCCTGAGTTCCTTTAATCTCTTTTCAGGCCAAAAATAACACCATGTTAAAACCTCACCACAACATCATGAGCACCCCCAACACACACACACACACACACACACACACACACACACACACACACACACATTTCTTCAGCCTCCACAATCCACAATCAAGTCACACTGCTCTCCCAGGCAATATTCATCCAGTCAGGCTTCCATGGTCACTTTACTCTTCTTCTCACAGTCTCATCCTGCCCAGGAGCCTTCTGCCCACATTCTTTAAATGCTACTTGTTCTGAAAGCCTGCTCTTCCAAATGCAAAATGAATCTAACAGGATAAATGGCTCCTCTTTGAACTCACTGCAGCCAATGGCGTACTTGGAATCCTTTGGCACATAACTGGCCTTGTATGATCAGGACATGCACCCTTTTAGAGGACAGGCACATTTCCTACCCTCTTTGTCCTCACAGTACCTGCCACTATGCCTAGGACAAGGACTCAGCAGACATCTGGAGAATGACTTGGTTCCCTGCAAGCGAACAGAAGTCAGTCTGGATTTCCGTGGGCTTGTGAGTGGTTTCAAACAACTGAACTGGAACTAATTATAACTTCGGCTATTTTTTGATGCTTAGCACACACACAAAAAAAAGTTCAAATAAGCTTATGACTCCAAAACAGCAAGTTAAATTTTCACCTCAAATATTAGCATTTTACTTGACTAAATAAAATTGCCCAAACCAGAAAATCCCCATTAGTACCATATTATTAATAATTTACAGACCATATTCCAATTTAATGAACATGCCCCATCAGTAACTTTCTGAACCAGCCACACACACTGAATTTAGTAACGTTCTTGAATCTCATTTGCTTCTGTAGTCTTTCTGGGTCCTCTATATCTTGACAATTTTAGTACTACAGGAAAGGGATCTCATAAGATATCTGTAATATAAGATATCTATAATATAAGATATCTGTAATATAAGATATCTATAATATGTGCCTAGAAATAAAGAATCCTGAAGTTTTCAACAACTTTTCTTGCTTTGTTGTTATAACAATTTCATTTTTATTAGGCATTGTTGTTAATATCTAACTGTGTATATTTTAAAATCAACCTTTACTATAGGTATGTACTGTATGAAAAAACAAAGCATATAATTGTCAGCATCTGCAGATTTCTGGAATCCCTCTGGGCTTTTGGATCATAAGAAAACCTAAAGATGAGGGGTAACCACTGCATGTACAGATACCTCTGCACCCTGGCCTGGAAAACACTGAGAATCCCTGCCTCTATTTGATCTATGCATATATAAGCCAATAGGCTTTGATGCGCTTACTTGGAACCTGCCCTATGCCTCACTTTCTCTTCTTTCTCCAGTCATCACTTTCTTATTCCCTTCCTTGGTCACATGGTCTTGAGGGGGCAGGTAACATTATAGTGTACTTGCTGATCTCCCTAATACTTGCTGAAACCAGTTCTGTAGTCATGCTGGACAAAGGCACCAGGCTCATAGCTGGAGTCTTTGGAAGCCTGAAATCTTTGACTATAGCTAAAGAAGAAGCCATCAGGCTAGTTAAATAAACCTAAAGCTTCCTAGGACCAGACCTCGGCATCCTCTGTGACTGTGACCGATGATGTTTCTTTCTCAAATGTTTGCTTTTTCTCCCTCATGGATCCCTTTACCTTCTCAAGGAAAGTTTTGCACTTTGTAAATCTGTTTGTTTGTTACTGTGAGAGCTCTTACACAGAGTGTCTCATGGTCTGGGCAAGTGCTCTACAACTGAGGTGCATCCCAAGCCTAGAACTTTCTAGTTTCTATGCTGTTGGTATCTTTCTTCCTGGACACTACCTAGATTTTCCTTAGCTTTCCCACATGCACGAGCCAATATCACCTTATAGTTGGGTCTTTCCAAGGCATTTGTGTCTACAATCACACAAACTCCACAACATATCTAGTTTCTAACATCTTTATTTGCATGTGTGTTTGTGTCATTAGCTCTAGCCAGGCAGGACTTTTTCTCTGATTTGATGTAAATTTAGAACCCAGAACAGGACTGACACAAAAAGACTGTGGTCACTAAGATTCTAAAATGGATACTGTGTACATAGCTTGGCTACATCACATGGGGGGAGTTTTATCTCACAGAGTGGTCTTCTTAATCCATACCATTGTGTTTGAAGTTTCTGTTTTCTCTGCTTACCACTATCTGACAATATTAAATGTAAAATTTCAAAAATAAAAAAAATTACAATTTTTCCATTGTTTACTATTGAGAGCAACATGGTGAAATCCCATACGGTCCTACTCGTCCCTGCCTGTGACTTGAACCATCCCTGTCTTCAACATATCCATCCTGTCCTCTAATGCTAGGAACACAGTAACCACCTTACATATGATGTACTTTTAGTAAGTTCTGTGTTGCTGTGATAAAACACCATGACCAAAAGCAACTTATAAAAGAATAGTTGATATGGCTTATGGATCAAGAAGGAGAGACCATGATAGCAGGTAAGCACCGGCAGCAGATACAGAAGGCAGAGAGACCATTTGCACGTTAGAAGCAGAAAGACAAAAATGCAAGCTGGATAAGGCTACAAACACTCAAAGCTCACACCTACTAATATATGTCCCCCAGCAAGGATCCTCATTCTAAAAGGTCCATAACCTTCATAAACAGCACTAACAACTGGAGACTGGTATTAAAAACAGTTTTTTAAAATTTTGCTTAATAATGGTCCCAGAATATGAAAGCAGTGATGTTGTTGATGGGAGTCCACTAGTAGAAACCATGAAGTGGTTTCTTTAAGTGAGAAAGTGAAAGCTTATCATAGATATTCATCTCTATGGGGAACACAGTACATAAACAGGGATCAATACTGTTCATGGTTTCAAGCATTCACTAGGAGGCTTAAAAAGTATTCCTCTCATATATGTGTGTATATTGGTCACTTTTCTCATTATGGTTACCAAATACACAACAAAAAAAAACTTAAAAAAGAATCCATTCTGTCTGGCTCTTAAGGGGACACTGTCATGTTAGAGAAAGCATGGCAGCAGAAGCAGATTCTGTCGATGTCTACAGGAGTGTGAGGCTGCTTGCCTACTTCTCTGTGGATAAGGAAGCTGAAAAAAGCCCAGGCTCAAAGTAGAGTGGCCTCTCACTCTTCCATCTGGTCCCCATGTCCAAAAGTTTCCACAACCTGCCTCGGTAGTACAGCTTGAGACCACATGTTTACCTATGAGCTTATCAACATTCAAACAATAACATTCTATTCCAAGACTCCATAGGCTTGTGGCCATCAAATCATACAAAATGCATCGAGTTCTGCCTCCAAAGTATCCAGAGTCTTAAAAGTTCAAACACAAATTCCATAATTCAAAGTCCAATGCAATCCCTTCCTTGAGACTATATACAATTCGGGAGCTGTGAGCTTCTATGAAATAAAATAAAATGTTACATAATTACAATATACAAAGGCACAGATAAACATTCCCATTCCAAAATGGAAGAATAGGAGCAGTCTCAGGAAAGATGAGATCAAAAGAACACTGAAACATATCTAGGCAAACACCAATCCTTTCAGTTCCATATGTAGTATCTAAGTATTCCAGAGTGGCACCATCTGGTCTCCAATAGGATATGGTAGCCCCCACCCCTACAATTCTGCTGCCTATAGCACATGTGGACTCTCAGCTGGCTCTATTCAGTGCCTGCAGCTTTCTTCAACAATATTCCACATTCCAGGCATTTTCAACATGCTGAGGCCTCTACTATAATTTAGGCTTTACCTTCACAGTTCATGCATAGACCACTCAGAAGATCTGTGCAAAGAATCCAACCCAGCTATACAGTATGTATAGCTTCTTTCTACAAACTTTCTACAAACTCAGAAGATCTGTGCAAAGAATCCAACCAATTTATACAGTATGTATAGCTTCTTTCTACAAACTTGGTACATGCCTCCAAGACCCAATAATCTTGCATCCCACACACCCATAAAACCATTACAGGAATAACAACACCATGGTTTGCTGTCAACTTAAGGTGTATACACACACACACAAACACACACACACACACACACATACACATACACACACACACACACACACACACACACACACACACACACACACACACCATGCCACTTTTACCTTGGCAGTATCAAGGTCATGAACTAGTTAAAATATTACCTGATGGAACAGGTATTCTAGAACCTTCAGTGAGTGAGATCTTGCCATCAAGGTACCACTTCTATTGTCTTAATGTGAGATTTCACTGTAGAGAAGTTCAACATTTTAATAACAGTACCCTCCTTAGCCACATTTGCCTTGTCCCCAACTTTAAAATCTCTCACACCATTTCCCTATCAAACCATATTTTTCTATATCTATCTTTCTATTCCATTTTCTGTTTTCTCTTACTGCAAATCTAGATTAAAGCAGTGAGCAATTACCATATCCACAGCCTTATTCAAATGCTTAGGAAATGGGCAGAGTGTAGCCAGCTCCTTTACCAGAATGTGACATGAATGGCTTTTAATCAAATTTCTTATACAGACCTTGTTTCCCTCTGAAACCATGTATTTATTGCCTTAAATTCTTTTCTTACTTTTTATCTGTATGTGTGTGTGTGTGTGTGTGTGTGTGTGTGTGTGTGTATGTACAGTGTTTATATATGAATATGTACATTCATGTGTATGGATCTTCATTTGTGTGAATTCATGCCTGTGCATGCCACATTATACAAATAGAGGTCAGACAATGACTCACTGCAATAAATATTTGCTAGTGAAGATGTATAGACAAGGGGTGTATTGTGGGACACCTTGTGGGACACACTACAGCTTTCACGGTGTTTTCTATGCTTATTTTGTTTTAGTTGGTTGATTGGCTCATTGGTTACTTGTGTTTTTGTTTGCTTGTTTGTTTTGTTTTTGTTTTCTGCTATTCTCTTTCTGGAGGGAGGTTGCAAGGGTGGAGGGTGATATAATAATAAGGAGATGAGTGGGACTGGGGTACATTATGTGACACTCACAAAGAACCAATAATTTTTTTTAATAGAGGTCAGAGAACAGCCTCCTATGTTAGTCCTTGTCTTCCACCTTATAAAAGGCAGTGTCTGTTCTCAGCTGACTTCTCCAGGATAGCTATTTCGCAAGCTTCATGAGATTTTCTGTCTCTATCTTCTATCTCAGTAGAAAAACACTGTAACACCAGACATATGCTACTGCATCTAGCCTTACATGATTTCTGGAGATTTGAATTCAGGCACTTATGCTTGTAAGGCAAGAGCTTTAAGCACTGATACATTTATCTAGACCACTACCTGTACTTCTATCAGCATTTTCATCAACAGTATTCCCACTAGAGTCATTAATTAAACTCTACTTAAAGCATTCACTGCTTCTCTAGCTCACAATTCAAATTTTCCATATCTTTTTACAAATAATTTCAAAGAACTATCAGTAACATGGTCTTTCTTATAATGGCAATGGCCTCCTTCCTAGTGTTGATTTTCTATATTAGTCACTGTTCTTGTCACTTGGCCCAAATATCCAAGAGACTAAATGTAAGAAACGTATGGACTTATTCTAGAGCATAGTCCTGGTGATACTGTCCCATGAGGAAGGCACAGCAGTGGGATGAGCTCTATGGTGGCAGCAGGACAAAGTTACTTGCTGACATCTCAACTGATCAGGAAGTAGAGAATGACCTAGAACCATCAAGCCCCACACCCATGCCTTTGAAACTACTGGCTAGGCTCTAAAGTCAAAGAGTTCAACAAATTTCCAAAACACTAGAAGCTGGGGGACTAGTGTTCAAACACATAAACCTGGAGGAGACATTTCATATTCAATCTATGCCAGGGAGTGACTGCCACTGGGGAACGCAGACTAAAATATACCAAACTCAAAACTTAGAAAAGAGCTTACAGTCCAAATGCACTGAATTCCTCAGGAGTTGATCATTTTAACAATACGAGCTGAATAAGCATGTTGTTTTTCTGTTAGTTGAGTCTCATCTCCTAAAACTACCACATCCAAAAGCTGTGATGAGCAAGAGCTGGAGCAGTGAGACAGAACGAAACAGTAGTTTCCCAGTAAGCACTCAACAGCCTTTTGGGTAAACATAATCATGTGGAAAGAAACAGCTGCAGAGGCCACATGTCTGCACAAGGCCATGGGCCTGTAGGTGGCAAGAGTGGGCAAAGCTTTGTCAATATGTCTTCTCTAGTCATTAGCATTTTGTGGTTTTAAAATGAGGTCATTGTAGAACATACATATTAAATAATAAAAGAAACCACCAAGAACTATAGTAAGTGTAACATGAGACAACCATACCACGAAACACATACAAACAGGAGTTTTGTAATACAATGGCCACTGAACAAGTTTCCAAACATTTCCTCCCACTGCCAAGACAATTATTTTCTCTTATATCCACCAATGGTGGAATGATATCTTTGTCAGAGTCTTGAATTAATTAAGACACTTCCTACTACCTTGACCTCCACTTTAGAGTTTACACCAAGAGGCTCCACCTCATTAGGGACATTGAGGAAGCTCGCAGATACAAACTCACACAAGCACAACCCAAAGCTGGGTGCAGATACCAGACCTCCTTTGTATCTTTCAGAAAACTAACTTGTCAAAACCAGGAAAAGAGTCCAAAAGGTAACAGCTGTTTCCCTTCATGGCTGTATTCTAAAATTCTGCATTTTTAGTTCCACACTTAATGTCTTGCAGCATGATACCAACTGTGACGTGTTCAGTCCCAATTCAGCAAAAGCACAGGAGTCTTTTTTATTATTATTATTTTATTAGATACTTTCTTTATTTACAAAAAAGATTCTGGACAAGAAACATAGATGGTGCTCACTCACTATGCTGCCCTTTGCACCAGGAAATCAGCATAATTGACACATGAGTAGCCCTAATTCCTCATTACACGCATTTGTTGAGGAGGTTTATTTTTAAAAGTTCAGCATGAGACTTTAATAGATGATCAAATAAAACTAAGTACTGCAAAATCCACCACTGTAAGGCAAAACCAGGAATGTTATGAGGAGAGATTTAGAGAATACCTTTGTCCCTACCCAATGGCCAATTGTCACTAAGCCTTGACAGCAGCATTTGAAATGAAATGTACCTTCCAGGTCTCTTTTTAGTCTATCTATCTATCTATCTATCTATCCATCAATCTATCTATTCATCTATCTATTTTCCTATGCTGAGGATGGAACTTGGTCCTTGTACACCCTACACGAGCACTCTGTCACTGAGCCACACTCCGAGCCTCAACCTATTTTCATTGAAAAATGAAAACCTGCTTGATTCAGGTTGGTGCAACAATATGTTCAAAAATAAAATGGCTGCTGATCCATGTCTCATCTATGGAAAAAACGAATCAAAAGATATAAAATAGAAATTTATTTTTAAAATGTTCTCCTCATGACTAGTAAAAATCTGTTGGACTTTAGGCCACCCCAGCAACTCAGTAAAAGGTTAATTCTCTTCTATGTCATGGAACCTAAATCTCTCTTAACCAGAAATGCTCCCTGTCCTCTACCCACTAGTATTTCAATCACACTTTTTGCCTATAAAGGTTGTTTTATCTGCTTCAGTCTCATTTCTATTATGATGGAAATGAAAGTGTCCTATATCCAGAGAGCAGAGCAATGACAGAAAGAGTGGGCAACAGACACTCACATATATACATTATATCTATGAATTATGCTAGTCTTTACAATCTAACTTGCAAAATAATTATTCATAACCTATACTTCCATTACCTCCGAAGACCCATACAAAATAAAAGCTACTTTATAAAAACCACACAAACCCGCAAAGCTCATACTGAACGCTTTTCATCTAAAATTACAAACAAATCTAGGTAGGATATAGAGTCCTGGAACAAACGGACAAAAAACGAAAAGCCCATCAAATATGAATGGAAGATGCATCGCTATATGCAAATGACATGACCTTGTGTGTGGAAACCCTGAAGGTACATACAGGGTGGAGACTCATGGGCATATAAATGAATTCAGCAAAGATTAGGATACAGTCAATAATAATCCTGAACAAGAAATTACAAAATGACTTCTTTTACATTAGCATCAATGAAATAATTACATCGGAATTAATTGAAGAGAAAAAAACCTGTAGAATACAAACTATAAATTAAACTAGATGTGACATCTTCGTCTCTTTCTCTGTTGTTGGTCGGGATACCCTGACCAAAGCAACTTAAGGGAGAAAGGGTTTGCTTTTAGTTTACATTCCAGATTACAGTACATCACTGACAAGAAGTCATCAGGATCCGGAAGCTCAAAAGTCCTGAGAGAAGGAGAAAGAGATGAATGTTCACATGTGGGAGTTCAACTTACTTCTTCATTCTTTTGTAGGCTAGGAGCTCCTACCTAAGAAATATTAACACCGACAGTGGATTTGTCTTCCTACATCAATTAATGTAATAAAAATAATTCCCTATAGCCATGCCCAGAGGTCCATCACCCAGGTGATTATAACTCCTGCAAGTTGTTAAATAATACTAATCATTACAGTGGGCACATGATTTTTGAGAAAATTGTTAAGATTACTGACTGGAGAAAAGGGTAGTGTTGTTAACAAATAAGGCTGGGGTAGCTGACTATCCATCCACCTGTAGTAGAATAAAGTTGTACTGTTACCAAAACCTTATGAAAAAAAAAAAAAAAAGATGCAAAATGGTTTGAAGATTTAAATGTTAAAGAGACTTAGAAGGAAAAAATAAAGCAAAATGGTATTTGTGCTTTCAAGACTATACCACCATGGTTCATAACAGATAAATGTTAAAAAAACAACCCAGGTAGATGAATGGGTAAGAACACAAAGTCTAAACATGCAAAATGATATTTAACCAATCTTCAAACAGAAGAAACTCCTGAGACACCTTACAACATAGGAAAAATTGAAGGCCTTTTGCTGATGAAAATAAACCAGTCACAGAGACAGAAGTTGTGTCATTCCCTCTGTGTAAGACCTTAAGCAGCCAAAATCACAAAAATTAGGCAGAACCGTGATTACTGGGAGCTGGTCGAGAAGAGTGGGAAGAGCTGCTTAGCTGGTCATGTTTTTGTTTCATATAATGAAAAGAATTATAGAGACCAGCAATAATAACCAGCCCAGAATTCTATACCGAAAGGCAGCTGAGATAGCAAGTTTCACATATTTAACCAATCACAATAAATGATTTTTTAAATAAGCTACTTACATGAGGCAGAATTATATCATGGTTTTTCTCTATTAAGTACTAAGATGAACAATAAATTATAAAATTGTAAGCCACAGCTTATTCTTTGTTTTAACCTGGATTAAAGGGAATTTCCTCAACCCAACCATTTACAGGGAAGGAAGTAATAAAACATGACAGAAATGGCTGTCTTGAGAGCCACTCTCTCAGAAATCGTTAGCTACATATTTGTATCAGGTGCTCGTTCTCTAGAGTTCAGCTGAAACACTTTACAAGGTCACTTTCATGGGTAATCCTCTACATAGACTACACAGAGTACAGAAAGCTGAGCAATCCTGGGTCAAGAATTATATCTAGGTCTGTGGGTCAGCAGCACAGGACATTTTGTGTCCTAAAGCAAAGCATCTGTCATGAATCCCTAGCCATTGCAGAGAGACACAAATTCCAGGTGTGTGTCCCTAAGGAATATGACCGCATGTGACCACTATCTTTGTTCTTAGATCACTCACATGACCTCACCTGCAGGTTGCTGAAATATGGTTCCACACTCAATGAAGTCTACACAGGAAAGAGCAGACAGCAAATTGTCAATGAATCCTGAACCAAGGGGTGACTAAATGATAACTGACTGCTTTGACATGGGAAAGAAATGGCACTGAAACAATTTGATGAGTAAAGCATTCTGTGGAAATGGCCAGGTCTGATGGGGAAAAAAAAGCAGATTTCTCTACAAGGACAGATGGAAAAGTGTCTCTTTGTCCCTGTAGATTAACCTTCAGTATTTTCTGCCTGACACTTATGTCAGCCCCAGGCCTCCAAGGACAACAGGCATCTCTAAAATGCTGCCTCACTCCACCAAGATACCTGTACGTACTTCTGTTCCCACAAAGCACCTGAAGCCACAGTATCCTGCATCCTCAAGACTAATATTCAGGACGGTTGGTTGTAAAAGCAATCTCTCTCTCTCTCTCTCTCTCTCTCTCTCTCTCTCTCTCTCTTCCCCTCCCTTCTTCCCTCTCTCCCTCCCTCCTTCCCTCCCTCCCTCCTACTCTCCTCTCTGTGTGTGTGTGTGTGTGTGTGTGTGTGTGTGTGTGTGTAGGCTAACACCACCCCAGGGCACAGATGACTAACCACAGAAGGACCCACAAAACATTGACCACAGAAAATGAGAGTGAAGCTAGATGTGTTTGTTTCTTTGGCCATGCCAATGAAAATATTCCCATCAAAAACCTAAGAGCAATGTTGCATATCAATAGGATTCTTCTGGCCAGCTCTTGTGTACCTGTGACTGTATGTTTTTAATGAATGGATTTAGGATGAGAAGACCGAGGAGAAAAATAAAGACTAGAGAAACTGGGAAATTAAAAAAAAAAAGGAATACACAAAATAAAATTCATATTTTCTTCTAGTTTATCTAGATGAAATATTTGTATTTCTTATTTTAACACATACCCATTGCAAAATCTGTGAATACGTGCAATGCTTTAATATTATAGTGAGGGCTCATTTTATTCAGACATGTATACGATTTCATATCTTACTTTTTCACTTAACATTATATGAGCATTCTCCCACCATAAAATATCTTTAATGGTGGCATTAACTTTTACTGCTGTGTAATAGCCTATCCTTTCAATTTGCATTATCCATTGACTATTTAATTCTATCCTTTGTCACTAAAATGAGGAAGAGATCCAAGTTTCTGAACTCAAGCAGGCATCTTTGCAGTGGACTACTAGGAGAGAAATCGCTGGAGACAGGTTAGGAATTTAGTGAAGGGTCTTGTCCCTTGTGCTGGAAGTGACAGGCAGATCGAGTTTTTCCAGAGTCAAGACAGCCTCAGCTTTGTTGAGCAAACCCACTTATTTGCTAATAATATTTACTTGTTCCAGTTGTGTTAACAAATTAACTCAATATGCTTAAGACAATCTCATCCCTGATTTCTTGTCTTCGAAATAATTACAATTTCCTTTTAGGCCAAAATGTACTTAAACAATCCAATAAGCTATACTAAATATTGGCAAGGAATGAACACTGAGCCAGGAGTAGATGTTTTTAACCTCTGAGCTTATCAACAGAAAGGACTGAGTCTCAGAGGACAGGGCTGTCTGTGGCTGTAGCCGGGGCTTCATCTTTATTCCCTGACTCTGGATTCATGGAATCCCCTCCAAAAGCGACACTCTGCAGTAGAAATTGGGAAAAGCTAAATGTCAGTCATTGGGTGGATTGATGCACCTCTCACTGTGAGTGTTTCCTGACTCCAGGAATATTCACATCTTTGCCTATGAAAGATCACAATATATCACTCAATAGAGAAAAGGGAGATTAATATTCCATATAGCAGACATAAGGAAAGGAAAGAAGAAGCCTGGAGTGACGTATGTGATTGTTTTCTTCTAACAGCATGTGCTATTTGTTGTAATTTTTTTTTTTTTTTTTTTTTTGAGATGGTGCCTTTCTAGGTTGCTCAGGCTGGACTCAAACTCCTAAGACAAAGCTGCTGTCTACCTCAATAGCATTGGTTGAAGCACCTAGTAGCTCTGGAACATAATTGTCAAATATGGAAGCTCAAATTTAGTCTTAGGGCAGTGACAAGCTGACATAGGCCCCACCACCACCACCACCACCAAAACACACACACACACACACACACACACACAAATACACATGTGCACACAAAATTCATCAGCATTTTGTTGCTAGTTGCTTCATGTAGCACAGCTCCCCAAGCACCAGATAGAAAACAGGCATCACCTGGACAGCAGATCCTGTTCCACAGGCATGTTATCATCCTGTATTACACTAGGTCAGGAAGCATCCACAGAAACCAAATAGGCTGCTCTCAAGCAACACAGCACCTGACACTCTGTGCATCACTCCTGTGCCCACTTGTGCTGGAACTGACAGGCAGACGGAGCTTTTCCAGAGCCAAGACAGCATCAGCTTTGTTGAACAAACTCACTTCCCTGCTAATAATGTTCGGTTGCTCCAGTATTGTTACTGGAGAATAGAGATGTGGTTGGAGTTGGTATGTTTTCAGCAATATTTTTTGCATGGAGTTAATACAACAGTTTATTCATTTTATATCCCAGAAGACAGACAAGTTGCAAGGAACAGCTGAAGTAGCTGGAACTGCTGAAGTAGCT
This sequence comes from Mus minutoides, assembly GCA_902729485.2. NCBI lineage: Eukaryota > Metazoa > Chordata > Mammalia > Rodentia > Muridae > Mus > Mus minutoides. The sequence continues at coordinate 1,492,242 of LR753311.1, forward strand.
GGAACCGCTGAAGTAGCTGGCAGCATGAGGTATGGTTTGTCTCACTCACCAGTTATTTCTAAATAATAGATATGTGGTATGCTCATATACAGAAAATATATTAAGGAAAAAAATATATAAATGTATAAATAGTTAAAAGTCTATTTGCATCTATGGAAAATATAAGAGGTACATATGAGAAATGTCCTCCATACAACCTCTTCACAGAGACTTCAGAGACTTGGCAATCTACTGCTTCTATGCCTGCACCAGCAACTCATTTGTCTCCGTGAGATTTGACTTCTTTATTTCTAATCTACTCGCCAACAAACCCATCCTCCTGCAAATCAATTTGAGTTTTCTCACACAACACTTGGGCTCCAACAAATGACTCATGCCCACACCTTGTCTATCTAGGTCCCAAGCCAAGGAGCCAAGACTGAGCTTGGCGTGGAGTAAATGTGGAAATGGGGCTCAATTTACTTTGAGATACTATACCAGAGAGGGAGTGCTAAAAATGAGAAGACGGGACTAGAGGGCTTCTTCAAACAAACAATGGTATTGTGCAGTAGAGATCTGTGTCTCTGGCAAGAAAATTGCCTGAATAAGACTTTCAAAGGGTCCCTGCATCTAATATACACAACAGCAACAGAGTATGAGGTCACTTGTTCAAGTCCATCTCCTGTTTCTTCTGGGTCGCACCAATGTTGCCGAAAGACCCCAGTGCTGCCCTATAAGTACCCACAGGCCTCTCCTCTTCCCCTGCCTGGCTTATTCCTGCTTTTTACGCCACACTGGATGGTTCCTAATGTGTTAGTGAAAAAAATTCACCTAATCAGACAGGAGGGTAGTAGTTCCACACTATCCAGACAGCCTGAGCTCACTTCTGCTTGCCCCAGTCCAGCAATGCCCTCTTTCAATCTAAGTCTCACTATATAAATGATAAGCTATGAGGAATCTTTTAAATTTCCTAATACATATAGATGCATGCTTGTAACTATTGCAAAGACTGATGACAGGACAGCCCACAACCAAGGTAAAGAACATACTCCTGAGCTGAACTCCAGGTAGAAAAAAAAATACTGTTTCTGTTTCTTCACCCACAAAATGAGATGATACCTACAGTGTATTCTCCAAAGAGCTGAGGAAAAAGTGTATATGTTCCTGTGTGTGTGCATATACACTGACATTATAAATGAGTACCCAACACATGGCAAGACCCATATGAACCTTGCCTTGTTACTTGATGACTTTAGCTTTTGTTGTGGCACCAAGGCCAGAGCCAGAACAGAAGAGATGAACCTTAGATGAGCTGGACTGAGCTTTCTCATCTCAAATAAAGTAAAACTGAAATAAACATGTCAACTTTCCATCATGCCCCAGTGGCTGTACCAAACACTGATGACACAAGATATATACCAGTCACTGTTGTGGACTTCTTTCCCCATCAAAGGAAAATACTTCATCTGAATGGTAAGACTAATAATACACGTTAGGTTCTGACAACCTCTAAAAGGATCAAACCCGTAATGCAAGATTCTGGTGAATATCTTATCTGGCCATGTCCCATTCTATACACACTCTTATGAAACTTACATTCATACTCTGCACAAGGTATGGCTAATATCTGTAGACTGTATCATGCCATGCCGGCATCTTGTCTTCTGAACGGCTGCATGATGCCCACTTCTGTAAAAGTGCCCATGAGCACTAGGCTGCTTTCCCACTGTAGGGCATCTGGGTGCTTACAAGTTTCTCACTCTTCGAAACCTCTTGGCAACAACTGCACAAAGATTCTTAGAGTAAAATTCACTGAACACAATTTCTGGTCTAAAAAGATATAGTGTTTAAATATCCTATACACTGTGCAGAATTAGCCCCTTCTAGATGCCCACCTGCAGAAGGCTTTCAGAAGCCTACAGTGTTGATAATGCTGGGTCCAATGCATGCACTTCTGGTTTTGCTTCTATTTCTCTACCTGAAGCTAGTAACTGTCTCTCCAGCCTCACTATGCATGTTTCCTCTATAATTCATCTGCTAGGTCCAGAAGTCTAGGAGTCCTTTTTACTAGAACTTTGCCCAGGTAATGTCAATCTTTACTCATCTTTAGTTTAGCTCTTTTCTTTATATTGTTTATATATAATAGGAGAGAGAAGGGGTGATAAAGATAGATGGGAGGTGGTGCTGGCCTGTGTCCCAGCACTTGGGAAGCTAAGGCCATCTCTTCACAATGATCTCCAGGACAGCTTAGAATTTAAAGGACAGATTCAGCTTTTCTGTTCCAGAAATAACACACACTCAAGTTGTACTGAATTCTCCTGTATAAATGTTCAAGCCTTTGCTTCACTTGACATTTTATCCAAGAATTAGAAAACTAAAACCATAATGTGTTCAGGTCAAAGCTAGATTATTCTTATGCCTCTGGCCTTACAACATTATCTCTGCAAATTGCCAGAAGCCAACAGTGAAAATGTCTAATGCTTGCTTCCACTGGTTTACACTATCCTTACAATGGTTTTTCTGCTCTCATTCTACACGATTGCTGTTGTTGTTGTTGTTTAATATCTCGTAGGGAAAGTTTAAAACTAAAGTTTTCTCCCTAAGTTAACTTTTTTTAATGGAAGACTATGCAAATTTTTATTCTAGAAGCTATCCTTGTAAATTTAAATACAAAATTAAAGAAAAGGGGTTATTCTACTCTTCAGAGTTTTACTTTTTATTAGATATTTTCTTCATTTACATTTCAAATGTTATAGCCTATCCTCCCCCAACCCTGCTCCCCAACACATGCACTCCTACATCCTGGCCCTGGCATTCCCCTGTACTGGGGCATATAAACTTCGCAAGACCAAGGGCCTTCCCTCCCAATGATGGCCAACTAGGCCATCTTCTGCTACATATGCAGCTAGAGACACGAGCTCTGGGGGTACTAATTAGTTCATATTATTGTTCCTCCTATCGGGTTGCAGACCCCTTCGGCTCCTTGGGTACTTTCTCTAGCTCCTCCATTGGGGGCCCTATGTTCCTTCCAATAGATGACTGTGAGCATCCACTTCTGTATTTGCCAGGCACTGGCAAAGCCTCACAAGAGAAAGCTATATCAGGGTCCTGTCAGCAAAATCTTGCTGGCATATACAATAGTGTCTGGGTTTGGTGGTTGTTTATGGAATGGATCCCCAGGTGGAGCAGTCTCTGGATGGTCCTTCCTTACATCTCAGCCCCAAACTTTGTCTTTGTAACTCTTTCCATGGGTATTTTGTTCCCCATTCTAAAGAGGAACGAAGTATACACACTTTGGTCTTCCTTCTTTAGTTTCATGTGTTTTGCAAATTGTATCTTGGGTATTCTAAGTTTCTGGGCTAATATCCACTTATCAGTGAGTGCATATCATGTGAGTTCTTTTGTGATTGGGTTACCTCCCAAAGTTAATTTTTATTCTTATCCACAGATTAATTTATCAAGTTCCTATCAAAAGTTAGGTATCCAGGACTAAACAACGGTACTTCCAAGAGTCAAGGGCTGTTTAAAAACACCGCTGTGTTAGGTGTATGATACTTCTCTAGGAGATATGGGTTTGGAGTGTAGAACTGGCAGAGATCATCAAAACAATACAGGCTATTGTCATTATTCTTTGTTTGCTACCAAAAATTACATGGTAAAGCCCAACTGCTGAACACATTATAGTTACTGGATATAGAAGACCAAGCAAGCATGGATCTGGAAACTTCCACCTTCCTGGATTAGATTTAAGTATGAGAAACATGCTATCTGTGTAGGCTGCAGGGAGAACGGGACTAATGTAATTAGCCAATGTTGAACGCTGCATGTTATAATATTTACCTGACGTTCAAGGAACTCCCACTGGTGCAATAGTGGCACGAATCTTATGGGAATAACCAATAACTTTTTGTAGCCCTCTACAAAGGAGGAAATTCATGCTGGGTCTGTAAACCTGCTCAAAACCTCTTGACTCTGGAGGCCATAGGCCCTATAGGGGAACCTACTACAATGAGGATTTTTCATTGTTGTTTTGGGTCTTTTCTTTTCTTTTCTTTTTTTCTAAACAGCAATGTTTTCAAACTATATTCTAAATATTTTTTTTGTTTATACTCACAGATTAATGTGCTTTTCTCAACTAGTACATATTTATAACTGGTCAAAATGCTTATAATAAGTAGCTGCTGCATGTTCTGCCCAAAACAGGACATCTGTATGACCCCCTTGATCACAAAACATAAAGGAAACATAGAAAAAGAGGTGGATAAAAAGAATGTCAGACCAGGAGGATGGGAGAGGAATGCTGCAAAATGCTGTGCTCTGGATGGATCAGACCCACTGAACTCACTAACTCACAGCAGCTATGATCATGGATGCAAGTCCTATAAAATGATAGGCCAATCAATAATTCCAGCATGAGTGAGGATGACTTCCCACATCTAGATGTGGCAATATTTGAAATTAATGGCTGCTGGGGGAGCAAAGAGTCATTTTTATTCAAGGATGTTACAACTGGTATGTTTCCCATGAGCCAGCAGACACACATGTACATGCACACACAAGCACACGCACATGCGCGCACACACACACACACACACACAATGAACATACAAACATTCCTTCTCCAGCTCAGTGGACTATATACATAATTTTTTTAATCCACAAATGTAGAAAGGAGATATACTATGAAGGAAGGTTATACAGTGAGGAAGGGGGTAAGTTGGGAGAGTGGGGAATGACGTGAGCAAAATACATGTACATGAGATCATTGAGGAATAAATACAAAGTTATTTTAAATGAAGTTGGGCTTCCAGTTGGGGCTACATATGTCAAGTGGGGGTGGTGCGCATCACATAGCAATAAGCCTTCCCACATCCTCAGCACACTGTCATAGCCTTCATCTCACAAGCCTCTTCATTCTAGATTGGGAAGATTTCAAGTCAGGATTAAAACTGGTTCCAAAAAAATAAACCATGTGGCTTGGAGCGCTACACTCCATGCCTTTGACCTTTGCACTGAGAAAGAGACCGTTGACTATTACCAGTGCATATTAGTACAAATGTTTTCCAGTTGAGAATGAAGCAGAAGACAGAGTTAATCACATTGACCACCACCCTTGCCAGAGCAATGAAGACCCAAAATTTGGAGGAAAATGAACATCACATTACTTTCTCTGTTTTACTCATGAGCAAAATCCAGGATGACAGCCTCATTGGAAAAACAAAGTAAATTTCCTGGCACTGAAGTGTCCCTATTCCTCATCTTGCATTTCAGGCCTGTTGATGAATATTTACCACATCCCATATTGATTTCTATCCAACAACAAACTGAGTCAAAGTTATGATCAGGTTGATTCCCTAGGGATGAACATATATATATGCAAACATCAACAGCGATCTGCATACGTGAGACAGTCACCAAACATACTACAGGAGTCTCAGAAACAAACCTTCCTTTCAGTCTCTCCAGTTAATAAAAAGCAGAATGACTTTAGAGACAGGAAATCTGGATGGGGGAAATCAGGCATGCCACTCTCTGAAACACAAATTTCTTAGTACTGAATTTCCCCACCAGTGTACTCTAAATTCTGTCTCCCACCAAATACCAGGTAGGTTCTACACCACAATTTTACACAGGGTTAGGGCTTCTGAATGAGGTCCATGGAAAGAACACAGTCTATCTGAGCCTACCCAGGACATTCACTACAAATCAATCCTAGAAGCTGTATTCAATACTAAAATAGAACACAGAAATTTTCAAATATTTTACTGGAAACACTGCAAACAGGCTTGTTGGTGATGGCTGAATTTGGAGATTAGTCCTGTGTTCTAGATCCAAATCCTTCATGAAGTTCAGGATCACAGGCATTTTCTCTGGATAGAGAGTACATCTTTTCACCTTCTTCATGGAGTCTTTTCTCCTAATTTTCTTTTTATTACCTGAGCTATGGGTGTTAGGGCTGGGAGCTCTCCTTCTGGCCTCAGGCTGTCAAGGCGCTCTTATTGTTCACCCATTTAGTACAAAGTTATGTGTGAGACAGAGTATGATTGACATTCTTTTGCTTCACTATTGAATTGCTTTCAATCTGAAGTTTAAAACTGGCTGAACTTTAACTCAGCCCTGCTGGGAAGCCGCTCCCCCACTGACAGTGCTGAGCCAGCCTGCCTGCTCTCTTTCTCTTTCTTCCCTCTCCCTCCTCCCAGTTGCTTCAGAGAAATACAGACAGGCAATCCCGTTGTTCTTCCTCCTAAACTCCAACAAAAATTTCCTTGAGTTTGTAAAATATCATTAATTAATTATAAAGGAGAACAAAAGTTGTGAAAGGAATATGATATAGGGGTGTCCAAGGAGGGAGTTGGAGGTAGGAGTAGGGAGTGGATATATAACTATGGCAGCCTCATTGGAGGAATAAAGTAAATTTCCCAGCACTGAAGTATGTATGCGACTTTCAAATAGATAAAAAAAATCAATTTTTAATTAAAACATTAAAATTCTTAACAATCATGGTAGAGGATTCTTGTGCACATCTATCTTTAGACTCACTATTCTATTCCACTAAGCTATACACCTGTCTCCATTGGTAGCACCCAGCCACAGTTCCTCAGGCTCTGTGGTGCTCAGGGACATCGCATAGGTGCCTGTTAAATGTCCCTCTATGAAGATACTATTGTAGCTGTACTTGTGCTTGCATCTTTACAAATTAATATAAAAACATCCCCCCAAAAAACAAAACAAACAAATAAACAAAATCTTTTCTGGAAGTTTCCATGGATTTCAAACTCATGGAAACAAAAAAGTTTCCCACTTAACTAGGTAAGTACACACATGCTGGGCCTATTTTACTAAACATATACCTAAGTGTTTCATTTCCTTGGAGCTGCCAAAGATGGTTATTTTTACTCTTGTTGCCACAAATCCTTTATTAATTTATAGAGGTGATTTATGGTGATACTGGATCTTGGAATTTTGTTGTATGCACATACTAGTACCAGCAGGTTTTATGTAAAATCCTTAGAACTTTTTTTGTAGACAGCCACACCAGGGTCATCTTTTTTTCCTTCACTTCTCTGCATGCCTCTGGCACTCAGTGCTTACTGCAGTGGCTGAAAGAAAGAAGGCTTAATGATCACATGTTTTCACACTTAGGAAGTGTGAAATACTAGAAATATTTTTCAAATGTACTTCTGTGCCCACCATCACTTTCTGCTTTGGTCTACTGACATGTGGCTACTGACTGTCATTCATTGCATACCTAGAGAAGACCACGCTGGATCAGAATGCATAATTCATGAGCATCTTGATGGGCCTGACTTGTGAATATTTTATTCAAGATTTTTGTGCCAACCTTTTTGAGAGTGTGTCCTTCATTTCCTGGTGTGCACTTTTCATAGTCTATAACACCGGATTCCTGAAATGACTGGAGAATTGCTCTCTTCTATTTTCTAAAGGAGAATGCAGATTGCATGTAATCAGTGTTAGCTTTTTAAATGAACTTGATAATTCTCAATGAAATTATCTGGGTCCACAGATTTCTTTTTTCGGGGACTACTAATTACAAGTTTTACTTTCTTTAGTCATTAATGGACCATTCAGATTATCAATTTCATCTTGGGATTTTAGTCAGTTGCAGTTTCTCACCCTCTTAGAGTGTGTGTGTGTGTGTGTGTGTGTGTGTGTGTGTGTGTGTGTGCGCGCGCATGTGTTTAAGTGTAAGTTGGAATTCACTTCATAGGTGACACCTTCTGTTTTGTAAAAAGGTCTCTCACTGGCTTCAATAGGCTTAGGTGGGCTAGGCTAGCTCCTCAGTCCGTGTGACCCAGGGATCCCAGACTGAACTATAGCTTTTGTTATTAGATCTTTATTATTTGTTTGTTTTTAACATGCTAGGTATGGAGGCCAGGGTCTCACATCTCCAAAACTAAGCTCTATTCTCAAAGATCTCCCACTTCTGTATTAGAAATGGTGTCTCATGTGGCCCAGCCTGTCATACAACTTCATGTGTACCCCATGATAACCTTGAACCTCTGATTCTCCTGCCTTTGCTTCCTGAGCTGCCACAGTCCCCTGCATGTGAGGCTTTGAAGCGTAAGTCCCCCAGCCTCTAAGCCTGTGTAGTTCTGGAGTTGGAACATAGGGATCCATGTTGTAGACAAACACTCTACTGAGCTACTAACTGGTGATTGCTAAGTACATGGATCTATAGTTCTCAGAGTTCCTGAGTATAAATATGTGTACAGCTGTTCAGAGCATTCTAAATCCTCACCCATATACAGGATGGGCAGGTCACTTGCAGAGCTTCTGAACATCACTCAGCGCCTGGGTCTTCTCCTTCACTTCCACCTGACGTTCATAAGCTATTTCTACTTTCTTTAAAGCCAGTGTTTTATTCAGTCAAGGTTGTTTCATTTGTAGCTTTCAGACACTTTCTTTAGTCTCTTGCTTTGGTTGTGGGTTGGTCTTGGTACCAGGGATGAACATGAAAGGCCCAGACCTATGCCAGTGGAGCATCCTGCCCCTGAATGAATCCTCTGCCCTTCAGTCCCATTTACTCCCACTCTTACCTTTACTTCCACTTGCTTTGTTTGCCTTGACTTTGTTCTTCCTCTTTCAGTTGTTTGAAGGCTTACCCTTGAAAGCCTTCCTTTTTTAAAGTCTGACCACTTAGCCCTGTGCCTTTCCCATTCACGCTGTTCCCTCTGTGTCCCCAGCTGCAGGGCACTTATTTCCATGCAATGTGACAGATCCATCATCCCCCTTGAAATTTTCCTCATGGCCCTAAGGATCATCGGAAAATTTATTTTCTATTGTTTGGAGATTTCCTGCTGTCTTTTTGAATTGGTTTCTGGTTTGATTCCATTATGATTAGAAAACAGAAACTGTTTGATGTGGAATTTGTGAAGCCTGTTGAGGTTTAGCTTCACAACACAGAACCTGGCTTCTCTTGAGCTGTCCTCCATGGACACATGAACGTGACTTCTGCTACTGGAGGCAAACTGTTCCAGAATGTCCCTCAGGTTCCATGGTCAGATCCATTACTGCAGGTCTGGCTCTAGTTTCTTTTTCTCTATGTGCAGACATGCCAGCACACTGATCAGGCACAGGAAAGGCAACCAATCGGTAGATAGGCTGCCTTCTTTCCCACTCTAGTTCTGATGTCCACTTACCATGTCACACCTGGGTGCTTTTACCCAATATAGTTAGGACAAAGGAGAAATAACACTCCTCCCTCTCAGCCAGAAGTTGACTGTTCAGAAATATTATTCTTAAATATTTTATTTATATTCCATGTGTATGAGTGCATGCCTACTGCCTTTGGAAGCCAGAATAGTAAGTCAGATCCCTTGGAAATGAGCCTCCATGTGGGTACAAGGAACCAAACTCAGGTCCTCTGTAAGAATAGCAAGTTCTCTTAACTGTTCAGACATTTCTCCAGCCCCTAGAAATATTTTTGAAGGAACCAGTTTCCTGTTTTTCTTTCCCTCTTCTCTTTCTATGTCTTTCTGCATTTTGATCCTCTTCATTAACATTTCCACAAAAGGGATGGTCAAGAAACAGGGGGCTAAAGTTTAAAGTCATTCATTCCATTGGCATCCCTGGAAGATGTTTATGAAGGAAGATAAAAAACTACTTAATAAAATGAAGCCCTCCATCATCTGTGTTTGTTATAATCGCTTCATATTGAGACAATGTCCTTCAAATGGTTTCTACACAGGCCAACCCAGAGAAAAGTAAGTACTCCCTGATCAAACCAGAGGGAGCTGCATGACAAAATAGTTGTGTCAACTGTTTTTGTTGTAAAAATAAGTATTACAAGTTAATGAGAAAGATGCTAACTCTGAGTCTGTAGAACCGACAGAAATCTGGGTGCTCCTAAGGAAAGGAGGGAGGGAGGAAGAGAAGAATCCCTGGAAACCCAAGCTGTGGTGATCAACGAATGGATGCGGTCTCAAACAAGGCAAGCACTGACACCCATAGTCATCCTCTGACTTAAACACATGGACAGTGGCACATGCAAAGATATACACGCTGTGATTTTAAAATCCCTTTGCATTGTATTAGGCAATAGAGCTGGCAAGTGTGCTGTCATGTTTGGGCCTTACTCCATTAAATAAATGACAATCAGGCATCACAGATGACCGAGAATCAAGATTAATAAAAATATATGTCTGATAACCCCAAGGGTAAAACAGTGAGCGGCATACATAACCCACCTAAGTGGTCTCCTTAAGGCCCACTTAGAGGGGGAATCCTATTAGAAAGAGAACATGGATCTTAGAGGACAGCTTACAACTTCGACTTTAATAAACAAACTGTCTTAGTGAGGTCTCTATTGCTGTCATAAGACACAATGACCAAAACCAACTCAGAGAGGAAAGGGTTTAGGAAAGAAAAGGGAAGCCATGCTGAGGAATCAAAGCAGGAGCTGATGCAGAGGCCATGAGGGAGTGATGCTTAGTGAAATGTTCTCATGGCTTGTTGACCTTGCTTTCTGATTGCACTCGTGGCTGACAACATAGAGATAGCACCAGCCATAGTGAGCTGGGCCCTTGCACAACAAATGACAGAAGAACAAAAAACAAACAAATGCCATGCAAAATTGCATATTGGCCAGTCTTACAAAGGCATTTGCTCAATTAAGATTCCTTCTTGCCAGAGGACTCTAGCAGTATCAAGGTGACATAAAAACCTGTCAGCCCATCACTATAATCCCTAACTATATTCTTCGATTTATCTTTATAACCACTGAGAAGTGTAGCTTCCACTCCTCATCAAAGAAACTTACTTTTGCAACAGATGGAATATTACAGAAAACCACAACCAATGGCAATGCAGAAAACAAGTGACCATGTCAGGGCCAGTCTAAACTGATATATCTTCAGCATAGCTCCTGTACCTAAGGCTCAGGGAACATCATAGAAGGGGTGCGGAACAATTGTAAAAGCCAAAGGAAGTGAAGTATCACTTGAGACTGTGTCTCCTCAAAAGATCAGGAAAACTACACTCAGGAAGTATTAACAACATGGTTTCCTAAACAATACCTGAACAAAGACAAAGTCAACTGACAAGCTAACACAGGAAGGGGAAAGCTGAGGAGGCCTAAAGCCTAGACAAAGGAACTATAGACAATTAAAGAATGCTGGGGGTGAGGAAAATAAGGTTGCCCAGGAAAGACCCCTTTCCCAACTGGTTGTCCAATACCAAATAGTCTGCCATAAGAACATGTGGATGTAAATAACCCTTTATGGACTGAACAGTATATATATAGAGGAGAAAAAAAAATCAAAGAAATAGTGTAATTATATTTTCAGTTCCATTTTTTTCAATTTCTTTAAAAAAATATGTTTGCATTAGATGTAAATAAGCCACCTTTATGAAGAGGACAGGCTCGTTTATAGACTAATGGCTCGTTTATAGACTAATGGCTCGTTTTAGTTCTATTAAGCTCAAGAAAAAATTTTAAAGTGTGTTCCAACAAGGCAAATTTTTTTCAAGAAAGTAGTATTGGGGGCTGGTGAGATGGCTCAGTGGGTAAGAGCACCCGACTGCTCTTCCGAAGGTGATAAGTTCAAATCCCAGCAACCACATGGTGGCTCACAACCATCCGTAACAAGATCTGGCTCCCTCTTCTGGAGTGTCTGAAGGCAGCTACAGTATACTTACATATAATAAATAAAATAAATCTTTAAAAAAAAAAAAGAAAGTGGTATCATGAACTGCTCAGCTCATAAATGTTACAGAACTGTCAGAAATGTGAGACACTAGAGCCCACATGCAACACAAACCTCTGAAAGGGTGCTCCCTGGAACTCTGCCCCAGGTATGAGGTGAAACAATATCCTACACTTTTCCTAACAGCTCATTAGAAGTCAGAACATCAGGAACCAGTAACTTTTTCCAAAGTTCATTTATCTCCAAATGTCATTAGGGTATAATCATATGTTCTTTAAGACATTTTTTAAAATGCCAGTATGTGGCACATTTTCAACCTCACTCCCATCCCATACCATCACCAAAAAATTGGAACTAGCATTCAGGAATAATGAGATCTCTCAAGATCTTTAAGCACCTTATCTGTTTTGTTTTATTTAAAAAGAGGCTCTTTCTGTGTGGCACAGATTCGCCTTGAGCTCTTGGGTCCTCTTGGAGAGGTGGGTCATACACCAAGATTTAGGTTTCTGTAATCATCCTTGATCATGAAACATTAAAGAACTGCTATAATTGCAAATCACATACTCTCTATACTGTCAAAACTTGTCCAAAACCTGTGCCTTTGCAGTTTTCATCTTAGCCAGCTGAGGGGAAAGAACAGTATTCTATGATAAAGCACTCTAGAATTTATAGGATCTCTCTCTCTTTAACAAAGCCCATTTTACAATTCACTTTAATCAAATATTAAACATAAAATAATCTTTTTGAACATCAACCGGAAAATTTTCACTGCAGAGATCAAAGCAGGGAGATACGCAGAAATGTGTGCACACCAATTGTGGCCAGAAGTTCAGAGGTTCTAAGACTCTGGGTTCAAAATCTTGGAAAGGGGCCCAGGAGAGGAGCAGCAATGACCACACTTCCTCATACTGAAGCTGCACCCTCCAGACAGGGTTCCTTAGACCTGGATTCTTACCAGCCTCATCCTCCTCATGTGTAGGTGGATGCCTGGCTCCTAACTTTCCTCACACCCCAATATTTTCAAAGCACCTTGGGGAAAAGCTAATGATAAATCTAAGTCATTTTTATGAGAACCTTGTGCCGCTGTGTGATAGCATCCTACTGGTTGAATTTTGGTTGGAGCACAGGATTGCTCCTGTAGCCAAGTTAACTTTTTTTCCTGCTGATTGCAGGTTGGTTGCTGTGGTGATTTGAATGAGAATGCCCCCCCCCCCCAGGCTCACAGATTTGAATGTTTGGTCCCCAGCTGGCTGGCAGAATTGTTTTGCGTAAGGATTAGGATGTGTGGCCCTGTTGGAAGAGGTACATTAATCATCAATCCAATCATCAGTTGGGCCAAAAATGTTTCATAAGTCCAGGCCACGTCAGTCTCTTTTTCTCTGCTTGCTGCTTGTGGATCTGATGTAAGTTCTCAACTACTGCCCCAGTGCCATGCCTGCCTTTTTGCTGCCATGCTCCCTGCCAGGATGGTCATGGAGCCACCTTCTGAAATAGTAAGCAAGCCCAAAAGTAAATGCTTTCTTTTATAACTTGCCTTGGTCATGGTGTCTCATCACAGCAATACAAAAGTGAATAAGACAGTGAGTTTGTTTTTACGAATAAAAGCTAGGCACTTGAATCCTGTTCAAAACATTTTTGTTTTTCTTTTGTTTTTGTTTTGGCTTTTTGTTGTTGTTGTTCGTTTGTTTGTTTGTTTTTTAAGACAAGGTTTTTCTATGTAGCCTTGGCTGGCCCAGATCTTTATATGTACACTGGGCTGGTCCAGAACTCATAGAGATTTGCCTGTCTTTTGCCTCCTAAATGTTGGAATTGAAGTCACCAACCATGCCTGCCTGTTTTATACTTTTTAAAAGCACAATTGGAAATACATATTTTCAGTTCAACAACTTAATATTGCTTACCAAGCAGACCAGCAGTACTTTCTTCTGGCTCAATTCTAACCATGTCTTTACCTAGGTGATAGTGTTGACTAGTGGAACAAAGGCTCAGCACCACCTTCCAATCAGCTGCACTTCAGTCACTTTGTCGCTTCTTGTTCTCATTCATGAGCCTTTCTGACATGTACATTTTTAATTGACAAATAAAATTTGTAACATAAAGTAATTCTGGTGTGTGTGTGTGTGTGTGTGTGTGTGTGTGTGTGTGTGTGTGTGTATGTGTTTGTAAAGAAGAATGAGGTGCAATTTTTCTGAGACTAAATGACAATATGAGGCCCAGCTTCGGAGGGCTATGCAGCAACACAGGCCAGGCCCAGACCAGCCACAAATTGATCCTGGTCCAGAAATCACTCCCAGAAATCAGCAATCAAGGAAGGAATCACATAAAAAGATTTCAACAACTGGTGACAGAGCTTGGAGTAACTCTTCTATAAAGGCATTTGGTACCCCCAAGTATCATGTTGAAAAGCAGACAAAGAGTGTGGGTAGAAGAAAGGCCAAAATCACAGATAGAGGGATGAGTCAGCAGTCCCTTATGGTGGTGAGGAAGAGGAGAATCATAGAGAAACAGAGGGTGGGATAGCTGGGCAGAGAAGTAAACATTCAGCTCCCCTAATCCTTTGGGAAAAAGAAATTTGCATTCAACTATCAGGAAAGAGAAGTGGCAAAGGAGGCTTTAAAAGGAAAGAATGTGCTGGTTGCTGAAGACAATGAAGATAAAGTAATGAACTTGTTTCCTGGGAGACGCTTGTAGAGAGAAACACTTCTCTAGCATGTAGGTTTGCTATGACATTTCAAGCATTTTTTTTTTTTATTTGAAGGCTGCTCTATTCAAAGCTGTACATGTCCATGGTTTCAAGAGCAACAGAACCTTGAGACAGTTTCTTTCTGCCTACAGCTGGAGGCAGGGCCAGGGGCTTAAGAACAAGTTGGACTAAAATTATCCTTCTTTCTTTCTTTGTTTCTTTCTTTTCTCTCTTGAGCTTAAAGACAAATTGTACTAAATTTATCTTTCTTTTTTTCCTTCCTGTCTTTTGTTTTCTGTTTTTGTATTGTTGTTGTTGGTTTTGTTGTTGTTGGTTTTGTTTTCGTTGTTTTGGTTTTGGTTTTAGACAGGGTCTCACTCTGTAACCCAAAATGGCCTTAAACTCATGATCCTCCTGCCTCAACATTACAAAAACTAGGATTATAGGCATGTAGCACTGTACCTAACTATCAAACAAAAATTTCTGGAAGAGCAAAAGATGCAGAAAGGACGAGAAACAGAGAGTTCAGAAGACTTGAACAAAGAGGAGTCTAAAAAACAAAACACAGCCTTTGATCAAATGGGGAACCTTGATATTCCTACTCAAAAAAAAAAAAAAAAAGATTAGATGGTCTTATTCCTGACAAACGGAAGGATTGATGTCTAGGAGGGAAGGAAAAACAGTTAAGTCTAATTCCATCCAAATTCCCTTTCCAACTAAATGTTAATAACCACTTAGTAATATTTTACTAAGGGGCAATAGTAAACCAAACTTTGGATCATATTAAAGCATATCTGGGGGCTAGAGATATGGCTCAGTGGTTATGAACACTGACTGCTCTTCAGAAGGTTTTGAATTCAAATCACAGCAACCACATGGTGGCTCACAACCATCTGTAACAAGATCTGATACCCTATTCTGGAGTGTCTGAAGACAGCTACAGTGTACTTATATATAATAAATAAATCTTTTTTTTTTAAAGCAGAATGTCTAACTTTTTCTTATCTCACTAGCTATATGGAATTATGTCCCTCAAGTATTACTTACGTAGGGAAATCACACTAATGGGTCACTGAGTAACTCTTCCAAATAATCAGCTGACTATGGCTGGCTCCATGTGATATCACTGTGCTCCTAACAGATGAAAAGGCACTGCCACTCGCCAGATTTTCCTCCAGATAACAAATGTGGTATGGGACTTCTCTGGTACTACAATAACTCAGCCCTCAGTTATCCCACATTGTCTCCACCAGCCCAGAGGATTGAAGCTCAGTTGCTGAGATTAAGCCTGCGATTTAGCTGAAATTACAATGTCCTGGCAGAACCTGGCCCTCCAAATAAACATGGCTAGTTGTAGCTTCCAAGCCCCAAAGCACAATTTCTGAGAAAATGCTTTTGTGTAAATTTATATGAGCAAATGAACATTGATACTAATTCATTCCAGGTGACAAGTTTAACTTGTATTCTCTATTGCTTATATATTTTAGAATACCAAACATAAGGTTCAGATCAAATCAATTTAAATAGAAGACTGAGTTGCATGTACTTCATAATTGCTAGTGAGAGTGCATCAAAATGTTGCTAAAATTAAGAACACTTTGAGGATTGAATTTAGTTTGGACTTTAAATCCTATCATTTTTTGCAGAATATTGTTCTCTTTCAATTCAAAAAGAAGAAATTTATTCTATAATTATGGAACATTCTTACACAATTCAACACAAATGATAATGGAAGCTCCAGTCTTAAAAGCTTTTTAGTTACGAGTATCAAAAATCTTAAAAAGTGATTTGATTCAGTAATTGTATAGGATTAAATATATTTGAAGGAAATGATTCACAATACAACAACTCACACAAAAGTATATTCACGCAACCTATATATCCAACCATAGACAACTACTCAGGGCAGTATTTTATACATAGGCCATTGAGATGCCTCAGTGAGTAGAGGTAATTATTGCCAAGCCTGATGACCTGAGTTTTCTGTGTGAGAAAACACTCACACAGTGAGAGAAGAAACCAACTCTCACAAATTATCTTCTGACTCCCATATATACATCAAGGGGGGTGGGGATGAAAATAAATAAGTAGATATAATTTAAAAGAAAGTAAATAAGTAAAATACATTATTCAGATTGCAAGAGAATAGTATATTCTCTTAAAATATATGTAAGTCTCAAATCATCTATAACATTAAAGTATGACTGATGGAAATATATATGTATAATGTGCATAAAAACTTTTCATGCATGTAATTATATTTTTCTATATATTCAATTTTTTTCATTGTAAGACAAAACTCTTTTCTTTTTTGGAAAATTATAAAAGATGATTTTATAAAAGTACTACAGGTGTAGGAAGTACTCAAAGTCCTGATGGATAGGTATATTCTGTCTATGTTAAACACGGGAGTCCCTGTGAAGAACACAGAATATTTTACAGGAAAAAAGTTCCTATACCTGACAAAGTGCTAAATAATCTAGAAACCTCACATGAGGAGAAGGTCTACCTCAGACCTCAGAAGACTGAGGCAGGAGGATAGAGAGTTTGAGGTCAATCTGAGCTACCATAACAAGACACTGTCCCCAAACCAGGAAAAAAAGAAATGGAATTCATTGTAATGTTCTGTGTGCTCTGTTAAAAAAAAAAAAAAAAAAAAAAAAAGAAAGCCATGTGAGTACTGTACTGTCTCTGCA
Source organism: Mus minutoides (assembly GCA_902729485.2). NCBI lineage: Eukaryota > Metazoa > Chordata > Mammalia > Rodentia > Muridae > Mus > Mus minutoides. The sequence goes on from LR753311.1 coordinate 1,509,266, forward strand.
AAGTTCCAGATAAGAGAGTTCTGCCTGCCCTTTGACCTGCCCAGTCTCCTTCTTGTTTTCCTCCAACTAACATGCACCAGGCTTGTCACTAAGCCTTCCAGCACTGGCTCCTTTGGGGCTGTCACTCTCTTAAAGAGCATGCACCTGAAGAGCTGCCCAGAGGACAGCAACAGGATCGTCATCATCCCCATGGTTCCCCTTTTGTCAATTATAAAACCAAAAAGAACTGAAATAAACAGAATTTATTTATTGTGCATAATACAAATTAGTGTGCCTTCTGTAACTGTGATCTGCATCTGTAGATTCCAGGGACCATGAAAAGAAAAATACTCAGAAACAAAAACAAAAACAAAACCAAAACAACTCACCTGTGACCAAATATGCAGATTTTTTCTTCCTGCCAGTATCCCCTGAACAATACAGAGTAAAAACCGTGTGCCTATCATCTGCATTGCATTAATTACCATAAGAAATATAGACATGTAACTCCTGCCCTCAGGAGAACTTGGAGTTCTTGGCCAGGCCAGCCTGGATTATATTCAAGTAAATACAGCAGTGTGGGCATTGTTTAAGTATATTGGAAGGACATGCATGTAATAGAGCATTCTGTAGGAAGGAATTGAACAGCTCCAGAGTCTGGAAGCTGTGGGGTTCCTGGAAGGATTTCCCCCATGGATACTAAAAGACAACTGTAATTCTATTTTCTATTAAAGTCTGGCAACATATCCTAATATTCTAAGTAATGAAACAAACAAAAATCCTTTCTGTTACAAGAATTTTTGCCATCATTTTTCAATGTTTACTTCATCTGTAACTCCTTAAGTCATTTCTGTGCCCTTTGAGTCTTCTGTGGAGGGAATATGCAGCCTCCCTCCCTGAGTTTGTAGGTGGATACTAGGGTCTCCAGATATCAGTATTGGAACGTGAAGTATTCTAAAGGTGTTTGGGTCAAAATGGCATTTCTCATGGTTGAGGTTAACAAAGCCCCAAACACACGTATTTCTTTTATACAGGTTCTAACCAGACAATCCGGGCTGGCGTAGGACTTGTGGTACTCCTGAAGTCAGCCTGAAGAGTGTTGTGCCCTTGCTACATCTTTCTGAGTAAGTGCCTTCTGAAGACATGTCCAAGGGACTCTGGTCCTTCTGCCATGGGATAACCTACCCAACCTCAATCTGTGAACTGGGAAATCCTGACCAGGCATTGAATCTGACAGCAGGTGGACAGATTTCACATTTCCATGCTGCAGACTGCTTATGTGTGAGAATAAATACTTGTTGCTTAAGGCTGTGTAGTGTGTGTCGCTCTCCACTTTTCCCCAGGTTGCTTTGCAGAATGCTCTAAGCAATGGCTGACTGTATGTGGCTCAACTCACCCAGCCCAGCACTGCTATCTCCTTCCTCTTTTTTCCACTCACAGTCGTAACCATGACCTGCACCTGTTACGAACTGATCATGATTGACTCCTCTGAGACCCCTCTACTGACTCATCAGTGGCAGCTCAGGTGAGAACACTCTTCGTGAGTTCCTTCAATAACAGTTCTTGACCGTGATATTTCAGCAGTATTGTACCTCTGAAGCCATATGGGCAAAGCTTACACAGGGACACTTACTGTCCAGAGACTACAAAACATTGGCAATCAAAAGCTAGCTCTGCTTATGCCAATGGCTCAGTGGCTCACATATGAGTCAAGCCACCTTCTAAATCCCAAGTATTCTGGAATGAAGGCGCTGGGGGGGAGGGGGGCAGGCAGAGCAAGAGGACACAACTCAGCAGTACAAGTGAATTAAAATGAGTCATCCAAGGCGTCATCACTAAGTGACATTACCTACTTTGAAAGTTAAAGCAGGAAAAGTTCACTGCTTTGACTCCTTCCAGCTAGCTCTGGTGTTAAGCTTACAAAACAAACAAACAAACAAACAAACAAAGGTCCTTTGGTAAGATTGTAATTCTTCAAATCCGTGCTAAAGCTTCAGTCTAAAGTATTAACACCAGTGACTTTCCCACATATTTACAAAACCAGTCCTGTACACTCCACTTTCTCAATTCTCCCAAAGGGCTCTCTTGTCCAGTTGATGAAATTCTATTACTATGCTTACTATCTCAGGCTATTACTGTGTTCATTATTGGTTTTGAATTTTGGTTATATTGGAAAAAAAAAGAAAGGAAAATCTGCATTAAAGTGCTGTGCCCTAGAAACACTCGCACTATTGTGATAATTCACACAGGAAACAGTTCTCTAACATGTGAGATAGACTGCAAGGCCCTCCTGCTGGTTAAGTGACCAGGGTTATTATAAGCAACTATAGGATGGCAAGTTCCCAGTCTTCTAGCTGAACATTATTGCATAATCAAGTTTGGATTGCAGCAAAGGTGGGTATATAGCAGGAAATGAGCTGTTGGTTAATAGATGCTTGGTTTCCTGTCAACCTTTGGAGAATTTCTCTTCTGGGGATGTTAGAAAAGAAAAGAGAACCCTTTTCAGTTGTTTTGAAATAAAGAAGGATGAAAGAAGGTAAGAACATCATTGCTTATCTCTTAATAATCTTTTAATAACTGACATCCTGGTCAGCCACAGAGAAACCATGCTGGGCATACACGACTTTAACTGGCCCTTCCCCTATATTCCAGTAAGCTAAGCAGTGCCTGTGAGCTGCACCCACCCAGGCTTTCAGAGAGCTGCTCATTCTCTATCTATGCTAATTCTATTAAACTTAGCAAAAAAAAAAAAAAAAAAAAAAAAAAAAAAAAGATGTTTGCCTCTTTGAATGCCTGAACTTTGCAAGAACAGCAAGAGAATAAGAGAGATTTGCAGACTAAAGGAGAGCTTTCATAGCACACACATGGGCTACCACTGCAGACCAATGTTGTAGTGTCACATGGAGAAACTGCAAAACTTCTCAGCATATATCACAATCCATTCTCACAAGGGCTTTGCATATGATGAGAAAACAAAGAAAGGCTCAACACTATGAAATGTTTAATTTGTTATGATTTCAGTGGAGCCAATAGCAGTTTCTAAATGTGAGCCACACCGTGCATTGATTTACATAATCTTAAATAGGTAGAGTCTAAGTTACATAAGCATTTGAACATCTGAATTTCTCCTTTTGCAGAATTAAATAACTTACAAAAGTCAACAATTTTACTTAATGCTATACATATATTGTAGGGAAGCCAACATCTTCATCCTTACCCTCTACAACTTACAAGATTGGATTTTATATATGTAAAATTCATTTGTATTGAGATCAGGCATCAAGAGCAACTAGAACATGGCAAAATGTTGGGTTTTTACAGTAGATATGATATACAAATGCTACCATTTAATTATATGCTTCCATCTGGGGATCCGGAACCTTACACATCCTAGGTGGTTTTTGCCTCTCAACTATCTTCTTTAAATTCAGTCTTTTCATTCTGCATTTGGTTAAACACAATAGTACATTTGATAAGCAGCAAGCCTATGTACTCTTCTCCTTGATTTTCATTTGTAAATTCCATGCAAAAAATTATGAAATTAAGAAACACCAAAAAAATAATAAAAAGGAAACATTAAATGTGTTGATTCTTAATTCTGAATATGAACAATTTTGATAACCTGCAATTTAGCTATCTTAGAATAAAAACAGAAAGATGTTTTGACTACAGGAGACACATACACAGTCTACTTGAAGATGTACAAAAAAGCTGGGTGCCTATTTCCTTGTTGCTAAGGCAATGTGGCTCATAGCCCTGCCTCCAAGATTTCTCCATCACAAACGGCTAGGTTTAAAGAGGCATAAACCCTTCTCTTCCTAAGTTGCTTCTTCTCAGGTATCTGTTCACAGAAATAAGAAAAGTAATAAAAAAGCCATAAAGGAAGGATTTGTCCAAGTTCTCACAAAACACTCTGTGACCTAAATGTTCTGACAACTAACTTTTCCACAGCAGAAGTGTTCTTGCAAGTTAAACCTCCAATGGTCTCTATGGGTTAACTTCCTTAGGATGTGGTGAAATTATCCATGCAATTAAACTTTCATTTTATAAGGTGAATTCTCAAGTGTGGGCATGCAGTTATCAATCATAAAATAAACTCATGCAATTTGATATAATGGTAAGTAAGGCAAACCATAGGGAAATGATTGTTGCACAGGTAGATGCTAGATAGATAAACAGAGATAGGCAGATATTTATCTACAAAATAGACACAGATATGAAGATAGATAGATGCTGGATAGATAGATAACAGGTAGAAAGATAGATGCTGGATATATAACAGATAGGAAGATGATAGAAAGATAGATAGATAGATAGATAGATAGATAGATAGATAGATAGATGATAGATAGATAGATAGATAGATAGATAGATAGATAGATAGATAGATAGATAGATAGATATAAAGATGAGTTTTCTCTTTCCAAATCAAGAATCCTGAGAGAGAAAGGGGAAAGGGAGGGAGGAAGTTACCTCTATACAAATGCACACATGTATGTGTGAAGATCGGAGGTTAACACAAAGTGACTTCCTGTGCTTCTCTCAACTTTAGCTTCTGAAACAGCCTCTTCTGGAACTCAGAGCTCATCAATTATCTAGGCTAGCTGCCAACTGAGCCAGGGATCAACGGACAGAGGGACCTTTCTGTCTCCAATGCCCCTCCTCTCTCACTCCTGACCTCACTAGCTCTGGAGTTACAGATGTATACAAGCATTTCTGGCTTTTGCATGAGTGCTAGAGTAAGAATGCAGCCTTCTGCTTACACAGCCAGTTCCTTACTTATAGAGCCATTCTCCCACCACGAATCCACCTCCTTTCTTGTGAGTGTGTGTATATGAGTAAGTGCAGTGGGGTTGGGGTGTGTGGGCATATGTGTGTGGGGGTGGGGTGGAGGTATGGTGTTTGCATGTGAGTGTGTCTACAAGAACATATTGTGCACATGCAGATGCCAGAGAAATGCCATTAGGCAGGTATCATCTGCTACTGGTCTTGTTACCCTGAGACATGGCCTTTCAGTGACCTGAAAGCTTTTTGTTTCAGCTAGGTGGGTTGCCAGTGAGCTCTCAGGATCCACCTGTCTCCACTCCTAAGGACCGGGTAACAGGCCTGTACAGTGGATTACAGGTATGTTCACTTGGGTGCTGGGGACTTACAGATGCTCAGGTTTACAGAGCAAGTGCTCCTACCCAGTAAGGCCACTGCACAGGCTCCAGTCTTAAGCCAGTTTTCTATGCTTCCTAGTAGCAAAAACCCAAAACGATTACAGTTGAAATGTTTGACTCACTACATTTCTGGATCTACTTTGATTTACTCGCCCACTCACACCAGGTTTTGGTAACTCCTGAGCCATACACTTGCCCCCCCCCCCCAAGGGACTTTCTAGCGAAATCTAACAATATTACCCTCCTATGGCAGTACTATGGCTTGTACAAAAGTCTAGAAATATATCTGTGCTCTGAGCTAATACGACTGACTCTTCATGAACATGTATATGAAACAGAACTACATAAAAGTAGTTACCTAGTAGAGGCAGGGGTTTTGTTTGTTTGTTTGCTTTAAATTGTTCTCTCAGGAACATGTTTAAAATTGCTAGAGAGTTTTATCTGGATATAATTTTATTTTATGCAAAGATAACATAAATTATAATATGGCGTCTTAGACCATAACAGAACATCTGAGCCTTGGTAAGTCATAAAGAAAATGCATTTGTTTCCTACTATTGGAGAAGGCTAGGAAGTCTAAGGTCAGGACATCTGCAAAAGTCTTCTTGCTATGTCATTCCACAGAGGGCAGAAGGGGTCAAACTCACCCTTTTATGAGAAATCCAGTAATCATGGTCTTTATATTGATCACTGCTTAAAAGTGTCACATTTCAACACTATTGTACTGGGTACTAATCTCACACACACTTGCACTTTGGGGACACTGGCAAACAAAAGCATGTACTACAATGAGCTAGTGGGAAAAACATAAATGTCAGAAAGTCTAGGTATTAAATGTAACATGTTCAATCATAGAAGGGGACTTTCCTACAGGATGCAACATTGAAGTCGACTTGTGTCCCTCCATAATGTATCTCTCCATTGTCAACCCCAATAATGTATCTCCGGGGTTCTATTACTTCTCTCCAGAAAGCAGGCTAAGCCAGCAGCCACAGGAAGCCATATTTTGTTGTCAGCACTAGTCTGTTGCACTAGGGCTACAGCTCAGCACAGAGCCTTTTATGTAATGGGGCCTGTGTTCTATCTTCAGCACCTCTACTGCAACAGTAATAATGTGTGGTTGGCCCAGAAGCCTACTGAGCCTTTTATTTTTCAATACATTCATCCTTTTCACCTTACAAGTTGTTCCCTTAGCACTCTGAAGAAAAAAACAGAGGCTTAAAATTAACAGCCTTCCCCTGGGCATGAAAGTCTGTTACTGTGAAACAAAATGCTGCTTTGTTTTGTTTCTAATTGACCTATGGGAAACAATACTTAGGTTTGTGTCCAGAAAATATCACCTATAACCATCAATGATAAGAAATGAATTCCTTTTATGTAAAATCTTTGCAAAATGCATAGCTCCTAAATCACAGCAGAAAAAAATATTTATTTCATATTAACAGCAAGAGTGACAGTTGTATAAACACATATATGTGTGTGTGTTTGACAACTATGTAGAAAGTATTTGTAAATTTAAGTATTTGTTAATTATTTCAGCATCACATTTTCTTTCAAAATTTAATTTTTGAGTAAGAAGTAGATAGAGAAAAACGTGTAATGATGTAATCAATGGAATCTATATCCTCTTTCAAAATAAATAAAGAAGCACAAATTAGGGCTTGTAAATGGGTGTAGTTTTATTCACATCTTAATTTTATTCTTATTCATCTGAATGTGAGAATCACTCATGCTGAAGCTTTGATTGTTTACAATGTAGCTGTGTGGTGCTTAAGCTTCCCGGCAAAATGCAGACATGCAATAGCTAGCACTTAGTGATGGGTTGATTCCACGTCACAACACAGTCTTCAGGAAAACTACAAATAAGGCAAATCTTCACCCCAGCCTCAGAATGCAAAGCTCTGCTCTGGTTTAAATTGATGGTACAGCAAATCTCCAAGAGACTGGACCTATCTTTATCCTTCCAAGTTTTGAAGATAGATAATTATTTTAATGGCTAACATAAATGGTCCTAAAGTACACAGCCCTAAACATCATCAAGCAACTGAAAGCTACCTCATCTCTGGGTAGTACTACGAGGAGGGATGGGGAAGCGTGGCCCAACGAGTCTCTATACAAAGCACAATTTCAGCTCCTCAACTGCCTGCAAAGGCTCATGTGCTTTCTAAGCAGAGACAAAATTCTGTGTCAAAACACAGTGATTGGTTTAGAATTATCCACACCAACCCTGACACAGGCTGAATTTTGTGGGGTGAGTACAAGCTTTTACTCTTCTTTCTGCTTTGAAATCAGCATAAAAGCTCCCTAGTGACAGAGGAAGCAGCTACAGAAGATTTTATTTGTAGCTTATGGTACTATATGGAGTACACTTATACACATTCTGACTGAAATATGTCTCCTCAAGTAAAAAATTGCATACATATTTGTCTGGAAGATTCTTCACAGGTAAGTTTTAAGTTATAAAAGTATCTTCTTGAAAATATTTATACCTATTTATTTAATTGTATATACAGTTAGCTGTTTGCTCTCCTTCATGCCTCTTTTTTTTTTTTTTTAAGCAAATATCTAATAGGCACCTCTCAAGTAGCAAGCAAAACACAAGTACCACTCACAGTACTCACAATACTCAGACACAGCCCTGCCTCATGGGATCTAGTGGAGAACCAATGGGGGAAACTATACAAAGGAGACAACCAAATAAAGTTTAAAACTGTGACACATGTCACAAAGAATATGGTATCTTAGCAAAGCAGGAGCGGAGAATGTACCTTAGGGTGACAATCCTACTCCTGAGCCCTGCACAGAGCATGGCTGTCACTCTCTAGTAAGGTGAGCTAGGAAGGCCATTGAACAAGCCCTGGTCCCAGACTTGCTGCTCAGTACATCTGTGCCGGCTCGTCCTGAAAACACTTCCTTACCTGAACTTTTAATACTTTGCCAGGGTGACTGGCACTTTTGAAAGGCAATGCGATGTAATAGTTGAAGAATGTAAAGTAAGTAAATAGTAAAACTGCACAATGATGTGACTCTTTTGCACTTCAAAAGATTTCATCTGCTCCATGCGCTTCCATTACCTCAGAATACAGTGACCGGTGCACATTATAAAACACAGGTGACCCACGTGACAAAAGGGACAGGCTCTGTTTCCTAGGCTGCCACATTGACCAAATTTTGGTAAATGACAAGTACTGCATCCAAATAACTTGACATGTGAAAGTGACAAAGTCTACGATCTGACTTAAGCTTTATTTTTTTCTTTTCTCAGAGTCACATAGTCACATACACTGGCCCCCTGAAACCCATGTTTTTGAGGGGGTTTTTTTTGTTTGCTTGCTTTATTTTTGTTTGTTTTTTGTTTTTTAGCTCCTGCATGCAGTCACTTGAAGGGACTACCCTCCCTCTTTATGTCTGTGCCATTCCTCCTTTAAACAATCACCAAATGTGACAGGGAGTACAGACAGCAGCCGCTACTTATCCAACGGCTTTCATTTCCTGTCATCTAAGAAAACACGAGCAGAGGGTTTGCTTTAGAAGGCTGAAGACAGAAACTTGTCATAATTTTCATCGAACTGAATCCCAGTTAATTTCCTTCCAGATAGAATTGTCTGTTAAATGTGCATCAGTTAAAACTAAATATCTACATGCCAGGCACCACAAGCAACCCTGAGAAGATACAAGAAGAAAGCCATCCAAAACAAGAAAGTGAGGAGAAGATCCACTTTTTTTTAAAGAAGCTCTAACAATACAAGCTTTCCAAGCTCCCCAGAGAGAAAGAGGAAAAGCATCCGCCTAGGGCTCCCTATACCATCCATGCTAATATTAAACACAAGCCTCTCATCATAGAGAGGGTTATGTAAGGGGCTGCTGTAATCTACTTGCTCAGTTCATTTATGCTTTCTTGTAAGTGCCTGGCATTGATGTACTCTCATGACTTAGACATGAAACATACTGGCAGTGAAAAGTATTATTCTCAATGAACACCCAGACCTCTATGCACACCAGCCTAGAATCAAACAGGAACACACTCTGTGGACCTTCCTGAGAATGCCTTCCTGGTAAGCAGCTTTCCAACCCCCAATTGGGTCAGCGAAACATTCTTTCCCCGGCTGAGTCATACCCAGCTTTCTTCTGCACTGAGAACACTAGCATATTCGCCACCTTTGAACTGCTTGTAGCAATTCTTTTACAGCTCTGAATGTGATCTACGCCTTCAGTGAAGGAACAGGGGGACAGACGGCTCCTTTAAATGGATAGCACAAGTGTTTTGACTAGTTTTCTTTGCAGGGCCCTCCATGATCCAGTGTAGGCATCCACCTGTGTCCTGGAAGCTTGGGGTCAGTGAGCCACCTGAGACCAGAGTTCATAGAGTTAGGAGTGAAACCAAAGCTGCTAGGCCTAGATTCTTTCTAAGCACCCTAAAAATCTTCTGGGATTTAGCCTCCTGCCAGCAAACCAGCAAAGTGCAAGATTATACTATGTAGGTGCTCAATCAGCAATCATCAACAGCAATGCCACTCTGAAGTCGGGGAAAGGGTGTTAGACAATTCCCCAAACCCTTGATCCTAGCTTACTCTAGCCTGAATAGGTCTGCTCTTTCTTCTCTCATCTGGAAAAAAATAAAGCCAAGAAAAATGAACTAATACTATAGAAACTGTGTATCGTGTACCTGAGAATAAGTGTGTGTGAACGTAATGTATGAACACTTGTATATGAACATGTATGAATGTGTGAACATCAGGTGTTCCTCATAATGAACATTAGCATATGCCCTTATGCTGTTTTGTATTGTTTTGTATAAGTATCTGGAGCTAACTATTGTATCACTGAAGTTCTGCTACCCTATGTTGTTTTGTAACATGAATGACAATGTTTCTATTTAATACTTAAGAGGCTCTAAACAGCTTCCTGAAATGTGCTTAAACCGTGTTCTTCTGCACTATACTGTTTTTAGACATAAACACATGCAAGTGGATTTATGAAGGGAAGCTGCAACATGTGACACAATAACACCAGAGAACTAGTTTTTGTCAACTTGAAGAAAACTAGGGTGAACTAGTTAGAAGGAATGTTAATCAAGAAAACGTCTCCATGGGATTGGCCTTTAGACAAGCCTGTGGTACATTTTGTTGGTTAATGGTTGATCAGAGAGGATCCAAATCACCATAGGGAGATGGTTCTAATTGTCTAGGAAGGCCATGAAAGCCATGGGGAGAAAGTCATAAGTAGCATTCCTCTATGCCTTCTACAGCAGCTCCTGTCTTTAGGTTCCTGCCTTCAGTTTCTTATCTTACTTCTTTCAGGGACAGAGTGTGACCTAGGAGTTCTAAGGTAAAGTAAACCCTTGTCTCCTTAAGTTGATTTTGGTCATGTTTTTTACCATAGTAATAGAATCCCAAACTAACACTGTACCCATGGATGCTGCCTATCTGCAGTAAGGACAAGGCATAGGGACGATAGCTCATAGGTGTGTGAAACCAGAGAAGAAAAAATGATTCTGTATCTACATTTTCATTAGGATTAAATTAATTTTAAAAGAATAACAGAGTCCTAGTTAAATCATAGAAGTATTATTAGCACTTCTACAATTTAGATCCTATGTGTCCAGTACTTCATAGTGAAAAACAAGGAATGAGGTTTACACAATAAACTAACAAATTAATACATGTTTTAATAAAAGTCTCATTTAAAGTGCTCTAAGTACATTTTATTTTTTTAGCAGTACCTTAGAGTTTCTTTATTTCAACCATTTATTCATCCGTCCACCTATCTAGTCTATATGCTTCTTACACAAAGACCATTGTTAAGCAACAAAACCACAACACAAACATGATAATTTTCAGTACATAGTATTCTCACATGTATACAGTCTCTCAGGAATTCACATGCTAAATCTCAATAATTATATTACAGTGTCTAATTTTAAGGATACTTGAAATGTTAAAGCGAGTATAAGAGAAACAAAACAAGTTATAGCAAAGAAAATGATGTCGCCTTCCCACTGTCAGGAATCAAGAAAAGAAAAACAGCAAGACAATAATAAATAAATAAAAAGTAGTATCTCTCCAGTTAACCATATATAAAGTTGTGGCAAAAATCAATTCTATGTATTAAAGTAACCAATTACTTGCACAAAACACCAAAAAGAGAAATCAGATAACATATCCACACACATAATTTGTATAATTGTTTGTCTGAGATCTTTGGGGGCATCATCTACACATCTTCCAGCAGGAATATAGACAGCGCAAAACACTTGCTTACAAAGAAAATCACAGTATTGCCACTGTGCAGCAATGGTCCCCAAAACTCATAAACAAACACATTTTCATCTCTCCGGCATAGCGACATATGTGATTCTATACAACATAATTCAGAATACGTGGATACTTTCTTATTTCATGAAATGTATGTTTTCAGAACTGTGCCTATGAAACTGCAGAGGCAGCTTAGTGTCATGGTGCTTATCTCACAGGCATTCCCAGCACTGCAAACAAATGCTTGTGTGCACGTGTGTGTGTGTGTGTGTGTGTGTGTGTGCATATGTGTATGTGTGTGTATATATACATAGGACTCTGTTTAAGTGTGTGTATATATATACATATATATATATGTATATACACACACACATATATGTATGTGTGTGTGTGTGTGCATGTGTGTTTCTGTCTAGATGTGTATGTGCATATATTATATGGGTGAGTACTTCAGCAATATTTACAACAAATATATGACTTTTCATGATCATTTATCACAATAGTTTTAATTCTGCCATCCTTTATCACTCAATTTTGCTCTTCTATCTAAATTTAAATTGTTACCAAAATATTCTCTTTAAAGCACATCTCAAATCTTGTCAGCTTACACACTCCTATTTTCCACAAATTACCTTGTGAAATCTCGGGCATGATGTAAAAGGGCCTAGGCAGTTTATGTGTCTTCTGCTTTTTAATTTGCACTTCTATGGTTATAAGCACAACTCTGATCCGGCTCATGCAGCCGTATGTACCTTTGCCATTTGCTTTCCCGATCCAGAACATCCTCTACTGGTGGTACCAGCCAGTATCCCCTGACCCAGAACATCCTCTACTGGTAGTATCAGCCAGTCTCCATGCCCATCCAAGTTAATTATAATTTCTTTCATGAAGCTTTCCACATTGGAAACATTTCTCTCCACCTTCTCCCCCTCCTCTGTCTTTTTCTTTCTCCCCCTCCCTCTCCCCACATGTCAGTCATCCGCTCTAGTGGTGCTTACCATGTCCTAGTTTTTGAGTGCCATTGTTACTTCCAATAGTTATAACACTCTTAAAACAAGGCTACTCATTATTTAGTGATTGTTTCTTTACTCATAATCTACAGTATTTGGTTTTGTGCCTCGGTCAAGGAAGTGCTTAACTGAATAAATTACACGCCCCCCCCAAAAAAAAATGGCTGTATGAAGCATCCATGCTTAATGCTTAAGCATTAAATTTACATATTCTCTGCTGTTTCCTGCCAATGGTGACCACTAAAATAATAACCACATTTGAGGTTCTTTTGATAATTGGTCATGTGTCATAACTCTTATGTGTTCTATAGTACAATGCTGGCTAATCTGCTTCTGTAGAAAAGAAGACATTTTTCCTGGCTACCAATCATGTCTTTGGTCCCCAATGCTACTAAGCTGCAATTTGTATTCAAAATAAAGTTATGTCTCCAAAAGCAGAAAAGGTACTCCCATGAGAAAGCAAAAAGAGGAGGCATAAGAGAGCATACTGTGGTTATGCTGTGCACAGCTACTGTTATACACTTTAACACTGTTCTATATTGAAACTTATATCTTCAAATAATCTATCAATAAGTCAAAAGGCAGAACACCTCCCCTCATGGACTATGAACAAAGACAAATAAGTGATATGTTTACATGTAGCAACCGTCAGCATAAAATCACAACAACTGGACAATAAAATCATAAAATGTGCAATGGTCTACACCACCACTCTCCCCTCATTCTTCTGATCTTTTAATACTGGGTGTTCTTGAAGTACCATTCAATACATTTGGCTTCCGTTTGACATACAGTGATGCTTGACATAGAGACACACTAAATATGCACGTAATTAGTTTTCTCAAGTGATCTTGTAATTCCCCACTGAAATTGTTCCAACAGTGGATCAGGAATAAATGAAATTGTGCCCACCAGACCATGAAACATACCTTTTGGACAAAAGTATATTGTAAACCTACAAATAAGTTCGATGTGCATAATGTTTATTTTTAGTGTGCACTAAAGTCATTTCCTTCCTATGCTGCTATGTTTCATGTTGCACTACCTGGATACACAGATGTCCTGAGTGCCATATTTTGGAGGAAAAGAAAAATTTAAAAATAAGAACAAAACCAAACAAACACTGTTGCTTCTTCTTTTAAGGTGCTGGAGACCAGTACTGTTTATCAAAGTCAGAACTTGGTGAGTGTTAGGTTAAGTGTGTGCTATATTCCTGAGAAGTCCAGACCCTCATGCTGTAATTAATTCCTTTTAGAAAATTATGAAAATAAGTTTGGTGGAATGTGTTTTCCTATAAACCCTGAAATTTATTTATCTAAACATAAATCTTATAATGCTTAAAGAAAATTATTCTCGTTTATTTGTACAAATTATAGCTCTGTAATTTATAGAAAAGTTTCTCAAAATATCATGCACAAAACACCTGTTTTAAAATAACTTGAGCTACTGTCCTTAAGTATGAATACCCCAGGACTCCACTCTAGCTCATCTCTGTCAGAACTCCTTGGACTGAGGCACTGGAGTTGAGAGCAAGGGGGCCCATGTGATTCCATTGTAGATCATGTTAATAAGAAAAACATACCAACTCATATTCTCAGCATTGTTTGCCCAAAGGAAAAGTTGCCAAATGATTGCTCTAGAAAAATATTACCTCCAAACACCCATCTTAGAATTTCTACAGTTCCACTTATCAGAAAAAAATCAAACCTGTTTCCTTAAGTCCAGGTATCACTTAGTTACTTATTTTCTGGCGCATTAAGGGGGGAGGGGGACCACCATCTCCGCCTGTAGGGCTACTGACCTCCTCTTTCCACATACCAGAATATTGACTCTTGTCAGCACATGCATAAACCCTGACACTGGAATGCCAACCTTCCAGAGCCCGGGCAAGGCCTCCCTCCAGAGCGCGGGTCAGGGATCCGTCAGCACCTAGGACAGCACCCGGCGGAGGAAGCCGGGCCTCTGAACAGAGGCTGAGGCTGGGACACCCACAAAAGAAGCCTCTAGACACAGACTACCACCACTTGCTCTTCTCTTCTGCGATCCGCAGCTCTTTCCAAATGACAACAAAGGAAATCCTAAGTACACCTGGGGATGCAAGCCGCCCCCACACCCAGTCTCTCTTCACAGTGCTCAGCGCCTGTTGCTAAGGGAAGGGAGAAGGCACTCTGGAAGCCTCGCGACCAGGTGACAGCCCTCCTGAAATGCCTGGGTGCATTGGGTAGCGCTGAGAACCGGGACTCTGGGCCAGTCTAGGACCCCGCGACAGGCCCGGCGCCCACGAGCGTGCAGGGAACAGGGCGGGCAGGAGCCCAACGCCAGAGAGCGCGGCTTCCCCTGCGGGCCAGGAAGCCCAGGCCGGTTCGGGCCTCCAGCCCAACAGGGGAGATTTGTATGGGCCCAAGCGGCCGGGTAGGGCCTGGGACAGCTTGGGGAAGCGCAGGCACTCACCATGTTGACTTCAGAAACCATGTCGATGCTGGCGATGTCGATGTTCATCCCCACGCAGACTGGGGGACCTGCGGGAAGCGCAGCACACCGTGATCAGCCAGGCTCCAGCAGGGGGTACGAGTGGCTCTGAGGATGGGGGTTTCGCAAAGGACCACCCACCCCACCCCGCTGCAGCTCCGCGGAGGCCGCCCCCGCCTCCCTCTCCACCCAGACCGCTAACACGGTGGATCGCGCTTCCCGCAGCGGTCGCGCGCATCCCACTTACCACCGAAGTCGGGTCTCAGGCGAATGTCGTAGCCTTTCAACAGCTTGTCGACCGTCTCCTTCACAAAGGACATGTTCCCGGGGTCGTTTACGCTGAAGGAGGGGCACATGGCACAGAGAACAGGGTCAGGCAGCGGCTCACCCGCCAGCGCCCGGCGCGCACACAGCGCGCCAGCCCGCGCCCGGCCCGCTTCCCGTCAACCCACCAGCGACCCTACCTCTGGGCGCAGCAAACCACCGCCACCAGCACCGGGGCCGAGAAGATGCCGAAAAGCCTTCCTCCCGCAAAGCCCCACATCCCTTCGCCGCGCCCCGGCACGGGGGAGGGGGCGCCCCGCCGCCGTCGCGACCCGCAGCCGGGGCTGCTGCTGCTGCTGCCGCCACCGCCGCCGCGCTGGCCCGGAGCGGAGGAGGCGGAGGGGGAGGGGGAGGAGAGCAGGGGGGAGGAGCGGGCCGGGAGGGAGGAGCCCTGGCGCGGGAGCGCTGGGCGGGCGGAGGCGGGGGCGGAGCCGGACAAGAACAGCACCCGCCCCCTATGGGTCCGCGGTCGCTCCGGGGCTCCGGCGCCCTCCCAAGCCGCGGCAGCGGCCGCACCGGACTCCCAGGGAAGGGCTTGCGTGCGGCCGCAGGTCCGCGCTGGACACTGCGGGAGAGGGCCAAGACTGCGTGGCGCCTTGCAAGGCGGGGGATGGGCCACGGAGCCAAGTCCTTAGAGCTTGCAACGGCCGGACGAGGGATGGGGCCCGGAGTGCAACGCACCGGCACCGGGGACATAGGAAGTGCTCCACATCCCTCGCCCTATCCCACTCTCCACCTTCAACCCCGCCCTGCTCAGCGAGAGAGCCAGTGGGCTTCGCACCGAGCCTTGGCGCTCTGCCTGGTCCGGATCCAAGCTATAGAGCTCTGAGGTAGCCTCATCCTCACCTGCTGGGCTCAGATCCTCGGGTCCCCAGGGTCCAGGAAAGCCAGATTGGCAGCAGCAGGGCCTGGAGCCCGGAGCACATGGCGCTGCTCCTCTAGCCTAACCTGAGTGGGAACTGCTCCACTCTACCGTCACTGAGCTAGGAACCAACGGCGACGTGGGGATCCCCGCCTCCCCCTACCCCGCCCCTACCCCCACCCGCGGGCTTTCCCGCCTGACCCATCTTCCAGCCCTTTGCATGGCGGCAAGATTATCTATGTATCAAATATGACTATGAAAAGCAGTCTCCTTAAGCTGTGCCTCTCCTGCACAACCAAGTGAGTGCTGAATCCTTCCTGCTCACATAAACGCATTCATAATGAACCGCAAAGAGAAATCTTGTCGAAGAACTGCAATTCAAGCCACACTTAAGAGACCCCAGCTTGTCATTACAAAGATGAGAAATAATGTGCCTTTTCTGGTGCAGACCAGAAACATCCACCCTTATTTTAAGGTAAATATCTTTCTTTTCCTTGTGACAGGACTCCATCCTTTAGTGGTCATGAGAAAACTGCTGGAATATTGGTCGAAAACAAGCACCAGTTGGTACACACTCTGATTTATCTTGCCACTGTTCACTCGCTGGTGCACATCCCACCTGTACATCACTAGAGTACACCCACTGGTGCTCGCCCCACCCTGTGTGTCACTATTGTACACCCAAGGAGTGTCTACTTTCCTGTGGGCATGGGTTGCCTGCTTTTCTATAGTTAAACCATGCGTCAAACAGGGAGCCCCACAGATCAAGTCTGTTTCTAATTTCTTTAGTTCAGGCATCCAGGATGTGGTGAGTGCATAGTAATATATGACTATTTCCCAGTATTGACTCGGGTTTTTTTTTTCCTCCTATATCTTTTTTTTTTTTTCTGTTACCAGATTAATGTAGGTAAATATCTAAATCTAGACTTTTATTCTCAAGCTGGCATTTTTTTGTGTGCATTAATTTTAAATATCTCTGCTTTTCTGAAAATCAGCAGTTTTATTTTTAGAACTGTGGATGTGACTGCATTACCTGGAAGGTTCAGAGATAAATATAGTTCCCTAATTATCTTCTGGAAAAGTCTATTCATAAGTGCTTTGTATTCTGTGTCCTGATAGTGTACTAGAACCTTCTGCAAAGTGGCACTTTCATCGAGACACATTTTTGATTAGCCAGTCTCCTGTTTGCATGCACTAACTTTAGTGATATATCCTGCTGGGAATCATCACCTTGAAAAATAAATAATGATCAGAAGAGCACGTGTGAACCAGCCAGCACAATTGCAGGGCCTATCTTTCTCCCTGCTGGTTTAAATGTTCTCTACTTGGCAGAAAAGCATTACTAGTCAGCTGTGGTCCACCTTAGATCTCTGCTTCCATCTCTTTCTGGGGTTCTTAGCCTTATAAATCACCAGCTGTTACTCTAGCACCTAACTCTCTAGCAGCTCCGATCAACCTTAGATGGGAGCATCAGACTCCGTGCAAAGGACTGTGGGAGGCTTCAAAGAGCACAAGCCAAAAGTAAGGAAACCAAGTCAATTCCACCTGTACTAATAAATCACTTCCTTGCTCTATAGCTTATCTTCTTGTTTCTGGGTTGGAACAATGCTCATTCATCACAAAACATGTTGTTTCTTATTATTGTGCATTAATTATACAAAATGGTGAGTTTCATGTTGGCATCGTGTGACTTTTATTTAATCATGACCGTTAAGACAATAGGACTTTAGGAGTCCACACTGGGTAAATGTTCATGACAAGAAAAAGGGCAAATGGCAGTTTGTTCACAGCTAAGCAGCTTGAAGCAGGCTAAGATTCCTTGCTATCTAGATCCTCAGGTGGAGGGTTGGCAGGAGGTCACACTAAACAGGAAGCAGTCAGTGCACTGATAGGAAGGACCTTATAGCGGAGTATTTGGGAGTCTGGTAAGTAATCTGAAAGAGTGGTTGAAGGCTGAGCCTATCCTCCCCTACCCGACCGCACTCTAACTTTCTGCCTCACCATATGGTATCTCTGTTCTTCTGCCCCAGCCATCCATGATACTACTTGGCATTAGGTCCTTTGAAACTATGAAACTGTTATCTAAGGTTTCTCTCTCTCTCTCTCTCTCTCTCTCTCTCTCTCTCTCTCTCTCTCGTTTTTATAGTTAGCTGTAGTTACAGATGTTCTTTGAGGCAGAAAGGAGGAATAGAAGCAGATAACTGTATTGTATTTCGCCTCCTAGTCTGTTTGTCTATGCTTTGGATGGTCCAATCATCTTTCAACAAGCCATGCTTTATGTATAGCTGTCCATTACTCATTTTCAAAAGCACTGGGAGGGGGCTAGAGTAAGGAAAGACTGCAAGTAAGTTACATGATGTACATGTATGAAATGTATACATATGAAAGTGAAAAGTTACTGGCCTTTTTCAAAGTCCTTTCTACATCTATTGGCAAGGTCATATAATTTGTCACCCTGAGTCTATTATATACTATATTGCGTTCACTGATTCATATCTGTTAAATCATCCTTGTATCCCTGAGATGAAACCAACTCAGTTATGGTGTATAATTTTCTTTGAGTATTGTTGAATTAGCTTTGCAATATTTTTATTTGTCAATTATTACACCTGTGTACACCAGGGGAAAGATTAGTAGTTCTCTTCTAGTTTTGTATTCTTATCTGAATTCCTATCTGGATTTAGTATTTTTTTCCCTCGTTCCAGTCAACCCTGCTCGCTCTGGTTGGTCTCTCCGATCCAGGGATTCGTTTATTATTATTATTCATAAGTACACTATAGCTGACTTCAGACGCACCAGAGGAGGGCGTCAGATCTCATTACGGGTGGTTGTAAGCCACCATGTGGTTGCTGGGATTTGAACTCATCACCTTCGGAAGAGCAGTCGGGTGCTCTTATCTGCTGAGCCATCTCACCAGCCCATGGATTTAGTATTAAGGTGACACTAACTCCATAGAATGAGTTTTGTAGTGGCCTGTCCCTGAATATTCTATAAAATGTCTTAAAGAGCATAGGTGTTAGCTCTTCTTTAAAGGTTTGACACAATCTGGTAGTGACTCTGGGCAATCTGTGCTTTTCTTCCTTATTATGACTGTATTCTGTCTGGTTGCCTGTTATAGGCTTTGTGTGTGTGTGTGTGTGTGTGTGTGTGTGTGTGTGTGTGTGTGTTTGATTTAATTTTGTTAGTGTGGTGGTTTGATAAAAATGACTTTCATGTTTTTATACTTTTTACCCAGGTGATAGAACTTTTGTAGAAGGATGAGGAGGCGTGGCTTTGTTGGAGGATATGAGTCACTGGGTCAGGGTTTGAGGTTTTAAGACTCATCCCATCCTCATTATACTCTCTGCCTCCTACTTATTGCTGAAGAAGTGGACTCCAAATGTGCCTGCTGCCATGACTCCACTCTGCCATTGTGTACTTTAACTCTCTGAAATTTTAAGTTCAGTTAAACTCTTTCTTTCAAAAGTTTCCTTAGTCATGGTGTTTCATCACAGCAATGGAAAAGAGGCTGATACAATAGGTCATATATGTATATGAATTTATCCTTTTCTTTTGGAGTTTTAGAGTTTTTCGAGTACAAGTGTTGTGGAGTATCCCTGTTTGAAGGAACACTCATGACATGAGAATGACCATGTCAAATATCACAATGCCCTATGCCTCAAACTTAAGGGGAGTGGCAAAACCTTCCCTAGATCAGGCTCAGGGAAATTCCCCTGTTCCCAGTACAGATGTTGACAGTGTGTGCAGAAAACATCAGCCACAACATCCTCCCTCTGGATGACCAAAGCCTAAGACTGGCTCCTCTGCAGAGAGGCCCTATCTACCTAGATTAGTGAACTCAGCTGCTCCTTCAGCTGTATCTTATATGCTTAAAAACTTGCTGAGTTTCCGGGCTGCTGGTGTGTTTCCATGATACTGCACAGCTCACCTAGTCTCAGCTTCTCTGTATGTGTATCTCCATGTGTTTCTTAATTTCCTGCCATCCAGTAAGATCAGCTTAAATCAATGTAGATCATGACAAAATTCTCCAAATATTTACTACTAAATGTGTGGATTTCATTACCATCTGCAGTAACACTTCCCTTTTATTTTAACTATCTCTCCTACTTTAGTTAAGAAATTACCTATATTATATATTCAAGGAGCCAGTACTTTTTACCTTCTAATTCATTCATTTCTGCAGTGAACTCCATTGTTTCTTTTTATTATCTGCCTTTCTGTTTGTCTTGTTCTTGTTTATCTAAGACCTTGATGTATACCATTAAAGAATATATCTGAGGGCTGGTGAGATGGCTCAGTGGGTTAGAGCACCCGACTGCTCTTCCGAAGGTGATGAGTTCAAATCCCAGCAACTACATGGTGGCATACAACCACCCGTAACAAGATCTGACGCCCTCCTCTGGTGTGTCTGAAGTCAGCTACAGCGTACTTATGAATAATAAGAAATGAATACAAGCCGGGCGTGGTGGCGCATGCCTTTAATCCCAGCACTCGAGAGGCAGAGGCAGGCGGATTTCTGAGTTCGAGGCCAGCCTGGTCTACAAAGTGAGCTCCAGGACAGCCAGGGCTATACAGAGAAACCCTGTCTCGAAAAAAAAAAAAAAAAAAAAAAAAAAAAAAAAAAAAAAAAAAAAAGAAATGAATACTTGGACCAGAGAGACCAACCGGAGCGAGCGAGGTTGTCTGGAGCAAGCGGAGCCGAATGGGGACGGCAGAGCAAGCAGGACGGCCGGAGCTAGCAGAGCCGGAGTGAGTGAGGCCGAACGGGGACAGCCAGAACGAGTGGGGTCAACCGGAGCAAGCGGAGCCGATCAGAGCGAGCGGGCCTACTGGAGCTAGCGGAGCCGGCTAGAACAAGCGGGGGCCATACGGAGTGAGTGGGGCTGGCCGGAGTGAGCAGAGCAGGCGGGAGCGAGCGGGGTCGAGCAGAGCGAGCGGGGTTGACTGGAACAAGAGAAAAAATATATATATCTGAGATCTGCTTACTGTAAGCACTCATAGTGACAAATATTCTTCTAAGCACTGCCCTTGTGGCATCCTAAAGGTCCTGACAGCTATGTTTTTATTGCCACTTGATTCTAAAACTGTGCGCTCTTCTCCAGTTACCTCAATGTCACTGGTCTTTCTAAAGTTCATTGTTCAATTGCTATGCATTTCTGTTGTTTCTGCATTAATCATGCTATAAATTTGTACCTTATTCTGCCATACACATAAGGAACTGTTTTGATTGTTTAATATTTGGAGAGATTTGCTTTATTTTGCCCAAAATATCATCTACTTTAGATAAAGTTCTGTGAGCTACTGGGAGGAAGTATATTGTATCCTTGGCTATTAGTTGAAGTAAACTGTAAATATCTGCTAATTCCATTTGATCTATCATGCAGACTTACTCTGAACTTTCTAAACTTTTAGTTTGGCTAACCAATCTATTAATAAAAGTGGAGTTTTAAATTAGCCTGGTATTGCTGTATCAAGACCTACCTATTTTTATATATCCATTATGACTTATTTATATAGCATTGGGGGTTCTAAGATTCAATGTATACGCATTTCAATTGTTAATTTTCTTCACGGATTTGTCCTTTGTTAATATGCAGTGATCTTTAATATTTCTGATTACGCTGATTTGTAGTGACGTTGTCAGATTATAAATGTTACTCAAGCTTGCTTGGACATCTATTTGATTCATAAATGCTCTTCCATCCTTTGTGTCTTGCCAATTGAGGCAAATCTCTTAAGGACAAAAGATAGTTGGATCTCATCTCTTAATGTAATCATCTGGTCTGTGTTCTTAAATTGTAGACTGAAGTGAAGGCCATTTAAATTTAGTGTTATTGAGGGCTTTGCTGATTCTTGCAATTTTCTGACTGATTGGATTATTATTTGTTTTTGTTTTTGTTTTTTTTTCATCTACATGAGGGGTTTTACTGGTTTGTGTGGGACATGATGAATTCTTTCTTCATTTCCCTTTGTTCTTCTGTTGCTCACAAGAAATTTATTTCTTTGCTGCTTCCCTTGGTTGACTTTCATTTCGTGATTCCCTTAAATATCTTGTGCAAGGCTGGCTTAGTGGTTATGCATTGCTTCAGTTTGCTCTTGAAGTGTCCTATTTCTATGGCAATTTGAGAGATAACTTTACTGAATGTAACAATTTTTGGTTGAATGAATGTTATCTATTTTCAGACTTTAAGATGTATATTGTCTTAGATTTTAAACATTTTTAAAAGATCTATTTCTAATTATATGTATGTGTTCTGTATGTGTCTGTTGTATGAATATGTGCATCTGTGTGCAGGTGCCCATGGAGGACAAAGTAGTCAGGTACCTTGGAGCTGGAGTTAGAGGTCATTGTAAGCCACACTATGTGGGTGCCAAGAATCAACTCTGGTCCTCTATAAAAGCAGTATGTGCTTTTAAACACTAAAAACATATTTCTAGCACTTGGTCATGGCTTTAATTTTTTTTTTGTTTTAAAGAGATATGATAGTATTTTAAAGATTTCTCTTTATGGCTCTCTAACTACTATATAAGAAGGGTTGGGATATGTACACATGAGTACAGGCAAGGGAGATCAAATGTATTAGATTGCTTGGATCTGGATATAGGAGGATATAGGAAGTTATGATATACCTGATTTGAGTGCTAGGGACCAAATTCAGGATCTCTGCAAGAGCATTATGAGCTCTTAGCCTCTCAGCCAACTCCCCAGCCAAGTTTTCTGATATGTTAATTTTAATAGGTAGATTGGAATTTTTCTTCTACAGCTTGTAATATTGTTTCCTTGTTGCATAGGATACATTTTTTTGTCATCTTGACTATGCTGTGTCACAAAATGGTTCTTCTCTGATTATGTGTATTTGGGGTTCTAAATGCTTCTTCACATTATTTTGAATGTCCATTTATTTCCTGTGATGAGAGAATATTCTGGTATAATTTTATTGAATAGGTTTTCTATGATGTTAGTCTTTAATCTCAGGTATCTATTATATATACATATGCATATATATATATTCACATATATATACATATATACATTTATGCATATATACGAATGTACACACACACACACACGTGTGTGTGTGTGTGTGTGTGTGTGTGTGTGTGTGTGTGTGTATGACAGTTTTTCACTATGTAGTCTAGGATGATGGCAAACTTGATATCCTCTTACCTTAGCTATCCTAGGAGCTGAGATCACAACTTAATTCCACCACACTCTGGTTACCCACACAAATTCATGTGAGCTGTCACTTGATTGTTTCATAGTGTTCTTGAAAGTTGTGATCATGCTAAATTTGTCTTTATTGATATTAAAAAGTAATATAGCATTTAATTTTTTTTCCTTTATCACTGGATCTTCTTTGGAAGGTGATGATGTTCTAATGAATGGGCTTGTTCTAATGAGTGGGAATGTGTTTCACAGAGTTTTTATTTTAATTTATATCTCTATTTCCAACTTTTCTATTTCTTTTGTTTTTCAAATACAGATTCCCTTCCTTAATTTCCCGTGATTGTTGCTGATTTTCCCATCCATTTTCTTATCTACTTCATTTGTTTGTACAATTTTTGAAGCTGATTATTTGTCAAAAAACTGCTAATTAAGACCAAAGTCTACCATGACTGAATAGCATCTGGGCTAGGTACAATATAGGAGACTCCCTTCATATAGTGGGTCTTCTCCTTCTATGACTTCACCTGGGGAATTCAAAACCCCCTACCTGAGGAATGTCCTGTAGCCTTAGATTACAGGATCAATTTCCTTTCTCCTGATAAAACCTCTTCTGCCAGCACTTGAGGTTCCTGAAATGCTTTCCTCATGCTAATGAGGCATTCCAAGTACCCTAGGTTCCCAACCAGTGACCTTTGCCCATCCTGGATTCTTACTATTAAGTCCCCATGAATTTTTAAGCCTTCAGTC
Organism: Mus minutoides; assembly: GCA_902729485.2. Lineage (NCBI taxonomy): Eukaryota > Metazoa > Chordata > Mammalia > Rodentia > Muridae > Mus > Mus minutoides. Next base: position 1,533,241 of record LR753311.1, read on the forward strand.
ACCCTAAATATAGTTGATCTGCCTACTGATTGCTGGTCTTGGTGTGGTCTATTCATACTCTCAGGGCCCTCGAAACCACTATTTTATGTCTCTGCTCCCACTGCTCTCGTGGATTGTATTGGCTGAGTTTTCCAACCTGTTTTTTCCATGTTCCTCTGGTTTTTCTCTTGCTACATGAGGGACTGTTGGTGTGTTTTTGTTTTTGTTTTTATGTTTTGTTGTTGTTGTTGTTTGTTTCTCTTCTATTTTTACTTGAGGTTCTTCCTAATTAATAGTTTACTCTTAGGTCTACAGCCCTTTACTGCTGTTCAACCAGCTGCTCCTTGATGACCCTGCTTTTTCTTCTTTCATCCCTGGGTAGCCCTGCAGCTAGCACTTTAAGACATTTCTCTTAGGCAAGCACTCACAGTTCTGTTTCTGCAGCTTTTAGCTTTCCTATCAGTCCTTTTGCAAATGACTACTACCCTGAATCTTTTTCCACTTTGGAAAATTGTCTGAAAATTTTTTTTTCTCATGCTGGCAATCCATTCCTTCACCACATCATGTGGACGCAGTTTCTTATCCCTAGGAATGTCCTATTTTGGTGAGCATTTTGAGGCTAGGTTAAACCTAGGGCCCTGGGCATGCTTAATCTGAGGTTTACTGATGCTCTATACTAACATCACTTTAGTTTACTTTTACTCTTTATTTCTAAGCTTATGTACTTTCCTACCATACTTTTGTGGTACAATCAGAAAATGTTATCTGTATCTTTCAGTCATTTTTAATTTATTGTAACAATACATAAACAATTGTAAATGCCTCATGAGAATTTAGAGTCTAATTTTGTTCAATGTTTTTATCAAAGAAAATATATTTTGACAAAATTTACTGATTATATGACTCAAATATTTTAAAAAAGTATTTGTTTGGTGTACTTTCATAAGGAATTGAGAAATGTCTTTGAAGCTTTTTATCAATAATGCATTTTATTTTCTTTTTATCCTGATTCTTGTTCATGTAAGAAAATGCCTCTTCATAACATGAACTAACTAGTACCCCTCTAGCTGCATATATAGAAGAAGATGGCCTAGTTGGCCATCATTGGGAAGAGAGGCCCCTTAGTCATGCAGACTTTATATGCCCCAGTACAGGGGAATGCCAGGGCCAAGATGTGGGAGTGGGTGGGTAGGGGAGCAGGGCAGGGATGGGGGAGGGTATAGGGAACTTTCTGGATAACACTTGAAATGTAAATGAAGAAAATATCTAATAAAAATTGGAAAAAAAAAAGAAAAGAAAATGCCTCTTCTTTAGAAACAAGGTGAAACCACATGCTGAGTGCTTTTGGCCAAGCATTGGAGGTCTTATCCTGAATCTTCTAGTATTTTGGCCAAGAAAGCAGGTCTTTGTTGCTTTTTTTCCCTTCTTGCTCCTGCTAATATTTCCAGCTTTCTAATGTGTATAAGACTTAGCTAAAATTTATGTGACAAAAAGGAATCCTAGGAAACTCCCTAAAGTGTCATTCATGAAATGTGGGCCACATGTCATTTTCTGTAAAATTTTTAGTGATGCCTGTAATTTTACTTATTTTCATATATATTATGTGGTCCTTTTTACCTATGGTTAAATGTTAGGAAATAATACAGGCCCATGGGAAGTTCCACAGCTCTCAGTGGCTACTGTCAAATCTGGGAACCAAGGATGAGGCCAAACATGACCCCAGGCTAGGCCACAGACCCAAAGACACTCCAGCAAAAGCTGTTGAACCCAAATACAGAATGGTCCCAAAGCTAGGCAAAACTAGCTTGGGGAGTTTGCGAAGGCTTAACATTCTAGTGCTTAGGAGGAAACTGTGGACTCAGGGAGGAAACCAGACTTAACTACAGATGAGTTTTATAGGTCTCATGGAAAAGGACATGGGGAAAATCTACTGGTACTTAGCAGAAAATATCATCCCTAGCTTTCATAGTGTTGGGAGTTTCTATACATACCAGCGAAGAAAAGACATAAAGAATCTCCCTTAGCTGTAACACTGGGAGCTACAATAATGACATGTCTGGCAAGATGTTCCCACTGGTGCAATAGTGGTACAAATGTCATGACAGCAACACAGCACTTTCTGACTGGATTTAAATCCTTCTCCACAAGATGAAATAGATGTATGGTATGGTTAACTGAACCCAAACTTCAAAGTTGGCTAGTTCATAGGTCCTAAAAGAGAGCCCAGTATTAATATTCTGCTAAAGGGATATAATAATACTCTAAGCCACAAGATGTCATCTTTATACGCATAAATTAGAATAGCTTCTTTTTACAGTAGATTCTGATTAATACAGAGACACACAAATGATCAATGTCAATAGAATAAAAAACTTTGGAGTTCTCAACTCTAAATGAGACATGTATATTACACTCCATCTTATCAAGGCTTAGATATAATCATAGAAGAGAGGGAAAAACAATTTTAAGAGTGGGGTAAGGGGGACTGAAAAGATGGCTCAGTGGTTAAGAGTATTGTCTGCACTCCCAGTGATCCTGAGTTCAATTTACAGCAACCACATGGTGGTTCACAACCATCTGTAAAGGGATCTGATGCCCTTTTCTGGTGTGTCTGAAGACAGCTACAGTGTACTCATATAAATAAAATAAACCTTAAAAAGAAAAGAGCCAGAGACAATGGGTATTTGCAGGGAAATAGTATTTGCTGGATAGGACAGTACCAATGCACATAGGAATTTATAGCAACCTACATGTACAATACCTTCACAAGGACATGACATATACCTTTAGCTGAAGAGCTATTGGCATCTGATGGCTTCTTGGGAAAAAAAAGTCAGTTTTTGTTACTGATAGATCCCGTAAGAGGCTACCCATATTCCAGTAGATGGTCAATACAAAATCAGGGAACTCTAAGAAAACTTACTGATTTAAAAATTATAAGGGAAGTAGAAGGCAGATAAAGGAATGTTGGGGGAGCATAGAAGAGAAATTACAACAGAGGGAAAGGGGATAGATTTATTGAAACACATTATTAGCGTATATGAATAATAAAATATTTAAGTAAAGAATGGGAAATAGTACATTTGCTTAAATAATGCATTTACTCCTTACCCTTAGTCTTTCTGTACAATATTTTAAAAATATTTCTGTCATTTCAGCTATTAAAAGAATACAATAAAGAAGAAAGATAAATGCCTGTATTTAATCTTCCATGTTTAACTCTTAGTTCCATTAATACATTTGCTAATATTAGATCACTCACACATTCCTGAAATAAACCATAACTGTCCATACTATATCACTAAGTTTTAATTTATGTGAATCTGTCAATATAACTTCATTATCACTTCTTTCTCAGAGCATAATTATAAAGTTTGAGGGGTGTTTAACACTTTCACTGAACTAGCTGCTTTCTGAATTTCTGTTCTTTCCTTCTCAAAAGATTTTTCCCTTATTTTCTTTTTTAACGAAGAAAATTCATCAATTTCTATTAATTTCCAAGTGGTGTTGCTTTTGATTTTTATCACCAACTATTACTTTGTAAGCAAAAATTTCTGTCTACCAATAGTTTTTATTACCAGTGTGATGATAGACGTTCATGCCTTGATGATGGAAGTATGAGCTTTCAAATATCTTTTCAGGTTTCCTGGGCAATTTAATTGGCTCTGCACCGTGTAGAAGCACTGTGCACTTGTAGGTAGGACTTCTGGAGGCAGGGTGACACTCATGGAAAAAATGGTTTGTTTTCTCCTCACTGAGTTGTACTAGGGATTGATCATTCCAGAACAGGCTACTCAATAGTAAGACACCCTTGCCACTGCAAGAAAGATACATACAGAACAACAAATGGCCACATTTCAGCACAAAAACATATGAGGCATGAAAATTAAGGCAATGTGCATCCTCATGACAGCTCCACAACTATGAAATTCACATATGCTGTACTGTAATAGATAAAATAAAAGAGGAATATTTTAAAGGTTTTCTGGTAAAAAGAAAAAAAAAAATCAGTAATCTGAGGGGAGAGGGGAACCACAACAAAGTACATGAAATTAACTCCGGATCAGGAGCAGAAAGTCAACAATGTACAAAAGTCAGCAAAATACATGAAAAAGTAAGTGATATCAATTCAATTACAACATGGAAGAGAAATTCAGGAAGACAATCAGCACTTTAAAAACAAGAAGAGAGGAAGGGGAATAGGAATGTTAGGAATGAGAATAATGAACCAACTGAGAAAGGTGTCAGAGAGGTGTCACTGATAGGGATGACCAAGAAGAAAAAACACAACACTGAAGGACACTATGACAGTCACACATCGAGAAAGCAAGAAAAAGTCATAACCATAACTGTAACATCCAAGAACTCCAGTGAAACCAAGAATCTAGGCAAAGAATAAGAAAATCTGTTTGATGACATAATAGCAGAAAATGTCCTAAATCTAGAGAAAAAAAAATGGTTTTGAAGCATAAGAGGCATGTGGAACCCCAAATATACATGAAGAATCTCCCAGTGGTACATTATAGTCCAGACATAAAAAAAAAAAAAAAAAAAACAACCAAACAAAAAAACCAGAAACAATACTATAAGTCATAAGAAAAGATGACAATGACATTTTCTTCTAATCCTCTACTCCTGGTGTTGAATTTAATCTCTAGAATCACATAATAGAGATAACTGAATTTTATATGTTAACGTCTTCCCTCTAACAATGTACCTACATATACACAGACAAGTAGATATATAAAAAAAAAAAACCTACATTAAAAGCTGTAAGAAAAATGTCAAGTTACATACAAAAGCAGAAACACAGGATAACATATCCCTTGCTAGTAACTTAAAAAGCAAAAAAAAATATGGTATGTCTTTCAAACCCTAAAAGTAAATAGTTCCCAACTGAGAAGGCTTTATCCATGTTTTTAAAGTTGATATAGAGAAAATGGTGCTTCAAGATAAGCATAAACTAAGGCAACTATTGACCATAAAGTCAACACTACCTGTATTTAAAGAAATACTGTATTCAAAGGAGGAAAAACAGTCCTAACCACGACAGAACAAAAATAAATGAATTTCAGGAGACAACTATAGGAACAAAGGAAACTAGGAAGGTGTCTACTGAAACCCACACAATAAACCAGCAAAGTCCAGGTGTTCACAGGTGAGAAACAGAAGAAAACAATCACTCAACCTCAAAAACAACTCAAAATAACAAGAATGAAAAAAAAAAAAACCTTTTTTTTTTTTTTTTTTTTGGTTTTTTTTTGAGACAGGGTTTCTCTGTATAGCCCTGGCTGTCCTGGAACTCACTTTGTAGACCAGGCTGGCCTCGAACTCAGAAATCCACCTGCCTCTGCCTCCCAAATGCTGGGATTAAAGGCGTGTTACACCATGCCAGGCTGAAAGAAAGCCTTCTTAATGTAAATGTAAATCTTAAATGTAAATGGCCTCAACTTACCAATAAAGAGGTGAATACTGACAGGATTTTTTTTTTAATTTAATTGCTATTGTCTCTGAGAAACATACCTCACTGTTAAAGGCACCTACAGATTGAGAGTCTAAGAATGAAAAATATTCTCCCAAGCCAACAGAAGTTAATACAGGCTGATAAAATTATCCTATTATCCAAGAAAGTTGATGACTTAAATTAAAAAATAGCAGAAGAGATACATAAGACTGCCATATATTAATCAAGGGGATGATACTTCAAGAAGATGTAGCAATAGTAAATATTCATGTTCTGAATGTTGGGTACCAAATTTCATAAAGCAAAAGCAAACTGACCCTAAAGAACAAACAGGTCCAAATGCTATTACAACTGGTGATATCATAGCCTGCTCCTATCTCTATATAGATCAACCAAACTGAAAACCAAAGAATTTTCAGAGCTAAAATACAAGGTAGATTAGATGTCCTTAACAGATACGTAATGAATATTCCATCCATTAGATATAGCATGCTTTCGTAGTAACTTATAGAATCTTACATAAAAATATATCATATTCTAGGCCATAAATAAATTCTTAGCAAATGCAAAAGGGTCAAGATAATTTTTGTATCTTAGCAGATTTTACAATAAGAAACGGGATAGCAAGAAAAACCACAAAAACTGAACAATACTCTCTGGATGAACCAGTAGGCCAATGTATTAATTACTCTTCTATTGCTGTGAAGAGGCATGCAACTCGGGTAGAGAGATGATTCAGAAGTTAAGAGCACTGACTGCTCTTCCAAAGGTCCTGAGTTCAAATCCCAGCAACCACATGGTGGCACACAACCATCTTTAATGAGATCTGATGCCTCCTTCTGGTGTGTCTGAAGACAGCTACAGTGTACTTAGATATAATAATAAGTAAATCTTTTTTAAAGAGAGAGAGAGAGAGAGATGCAACTCATAAGGGAAAGCAATTAATTGAGGACTTCCTTACAGTTTCAGAAAGTGACTCATCTTAGCAAAGAGAATGACGACAGATAGGGAGGCATAATACTAGAGCAGAGTAGTAACTGAAAGCTTATATTTGATCCACAAACCTAAATCACACACACACACATACACACACACATACAGAGAGAGAGAGAGAGAGAGAGAGAGAGCTTTTGAAATCTCAAAGACCACCCCCAATGACATACCTCCTCCAACAAGACCATGCCTTCTAATTTTTCCTAAACAGCTCCATCAATTGGAGACCAAGTATTCTAATATATGATCTTATATAGGTCATTCTTATTTAAATCACCAGTTGTTGGGAGAGGGGGTGACTTGTTAAAATCAAATGAGAATTAAAAATCACAAAGTTTCAAAACATTTAGGATCTACTAATGTGCATCTAATGCTAACCACTAATCTAACCACTAATGCTGTTAACTAACTGTTAACAGCAGTTAAATTTGTAGTGTAGGTATTTATAATTTTAAAAACTCAGAATGATATCCACCAAATATCTAATGATAAACCTCATTGTTCTAGGAAAAAAAGAAATCAAACATTATAGAAATGACAAACATTGAATCAAAGATTAATGAAATAAAGATAAGTTTACTACAGAGAATCAAATTAAACAAATTATTGACTGAAAAACATGTAAGCAAACTAACCAAATTAAAGACTCAGATTAACCAAATAAGGGATTGAAAAGGAGAAAGTTATTATAAATTCCAATAAAATCCATAAAAACATAGGGGATATTTTGAAGTCATGTAAACTGAAACAATTGGAAAATATAGGTGAGATGGATAAATTTCTACACACGTATGACCTACCAAAAATAAAAATGAATATGTAAACAAACATATCTCTGATAACCAAGACTGAAACTGTAATCTTAAGAACTTCAAGTCTCTGAAGAAAGAAATTGAAGAAGATCTCAGAAGATGAAAAGATCTCCCATGCTCATGGATTGGCAGGCTTAATATAGTCAAAATGGCTATCCTGCCTAAAACAATCTCCAGATTAAATGCAATCCCCATCAAAATTCCAACTCAATTCTTCACTGAGTTAGAAAGGGCAATTTGCAAATTCATCTGGAATAATAAAAAACCTAGGATAGCAAAAACTATTCTCAACAATAAAAGAATCTCTGGTGGAATCACCATGCCTGACCTCAAGCTGTACTACAGAGCACTTGTGATAAAAACTGCATGGTACTGGTACAGCGACAGACAGGTAGATCAATGGAATAGAATTGAAGACCCAGAAATGAACCCACACACCTAGGGTCACTTGATCTTTGACAAGGGAGGGAAAACCATCAAGTGGAAAAAAGACAGCATTTTCAACAAGTGGTGCTGGCACAACTGTCAGTTAAAATGTTGAAAAATGTTCAACTTCCTTAGTCATCAGGGAAATGCAAATCAAAACAACCTTGAGATTCCACCTCACTCCAGTCAGAATGGCTAAGATCAAAAATTCAGATGACAGCAGATGCTGGAGAGGATGTAGAGTAAGTGGGACACTCCTTCATTGTTGGTGGGATTGCAAGCTGGTACAACCATTCAGGAAATCAGTCTGGAGGTTCCTCAGGAATTTGGACATATTACTAAGATCCAGCAATACCTCTCCTGGGCATATACCCAGAAGATGTTCCAACTGGTAATAAGAATACATGCTCCATTATGTTCATAGCAGCCTTATTTAATTTTTAAAATTTTTTTCCAATTTTTATTAGATATTTTCTTCATTTACATTTCAAACGCTATCCCAAAAGTCCCCTATACCCTCCCCCATCCCCCGCCATGAGCAGCCTTATTTATAATAGACAGAAGCTGGAAAGAACCCAGATGTCTCTCAACAGAGTACTGGATACAAAATATGTATGTGATACATTTACACAATGGAGTACTACTCAGCTATTTAAAAACAATGAATTTATGAAATTTGGGGGCAAATGGATGTATCTGGAGGATATCATCCTTAGTGAGGTAACTCAATCAGAAAAGAAGTAGTCACTTGATATGCACTCACTGATAAGTGGATATTAGCCCAGAAACTTAGAATACCCAAGATACAATTTGCAAAACACAAGAAAATCAAGAAGAAGGAAGACCAAAGTATGGATACTTCATTCCTCATTAGAATAGAGAACAAAACACCCATGAAAGGAGTTACAGAGACAAATTTTGGAGCTAAGACGAAAGGATGGACTATCCAGAGACTACCTCACCCAGGGATCCATCCCATAGTCAGCCACCAAACCCAGACATTATTTCATATGCCAGCAAGATTTTGTTGAAAGGACCCTGATGTAGTTGCCTTTTTTGAGGCTATACCAGTGCCTGGCAAATACAGAAGTGGATCTATATAATGGAACACAGGGCCCCCAATTGAGGAGTTAGAGAAAGTACCCAAGGAGCTGAAGTGGTCTACAACCCTATAGGTGGAACAACAATATGAACTAACCAGTGCCCCAGAGCTCGTGTCTCTAGCTGCATATGTAGCAGAAGATGGCCTAGTCGGGCATCATTGGGAAGAGAGGCCCCTTAGTCTGGCAAACTTTATATGTCCCAGTAAAGGGGAATGCCAGGGCCAAGAAGTGGGAATGGGCGGGTAGGGGTGCCGGGTGGGGGGTGGGGTACAGGGAACTTTCGGGATAGCATTTGAAATGTAAATAAAGAAAATATGTTAAAAAAAAAAAACTTCTCAGCAAAGAGAAGACCAGAACTATATGAATTAAATGCTAGATTCTGTAAAATGATAAAAAACAAAACAAACAAACAAACAACCTAGCTCCAATGCTCCTCACACTGTTCCATCAAACAGAAAGGAGAGTACTACTGTACTTATCCCATAAATCTAGCATTACCCTGAGAAGCACACAGGAACTAAAAAGAAACCATGAACCAACTTCACTGATGAGCAGAGGGGTAAACATTTTCTAGCAAAGAGAACCGAACAACACAAGAAGACCATTTTCCACAACCGGGTTGGCTTCTTTCCAAGAGTGCACATTTAGGTGCAACATATGGAAATCAACAAGTAGGATTCAACACAAACATATACTTAAGAGTGTAAATTATGCCGGGCGTGGTGGCGCACCCCTTTAATCCCAGCACTCGGGAGGCAGAGGTAGGCAGATTTCTGAGTTCGAGGTCAACCTGGTCTACAAAGTGAGTTCCAGGACAGCCAGGGCTATACAGAGAAACCCTGTCTCGAAAACAAAACAAAACAAAACAAAACAAAACAAAAAAAAAAGGTGTAAATTACAATGATCTTCTCAGTCAATGCTGAAAGGCTATTGATAAAGTTCAGCAGGCCCCACATGATCCCTATATAAACTAGGGATAGAAAACACATAACTGGAAAGAACATAGCAAATCTGTGGCTATCATTATACTAAAGTAGAGAAACCTGGCACTATTCCTCTTTAATATGAATTGACCAAATATCTTACACTCTGTGATCATCCAATAGAATCCACAGTCTTAACTAGACCAATAAGATAAGAGAAGAAACTGAAAGGCAAATAAGTAGGAAATAAGGAAGTGGAATGACCCTTATTTGCAGATGACACAATCATCTATTTAAAAAATCCATAGACTTTATCCAGATAATCTTGGACCCAGTTAATTCTTTCTGCAAAGTGCTGGAATAAAAACTCAACATGGAAAAATAAGTATCAACGTGTGTATTAAGACTCTAGTACTGGTTCAGGGCACTTAAAGAATTTAAAATCACGACTTGGCTTCAGAGAAGTTAATGGTTCTTGGAAGTGTTTAATAACAATAAGATAACAATTTCACCTAAAGCAATATTTTAATACATAATTAGAATTTTCATTATATCCATGAATTCATAAATAAAATGAAGGTTTTTGAAAATACAAACATATAATATGAAATATTTTTGTAAGTATGAAGTAATTAATACTTTCTGCTTTTATGTTATGTAATAACACAACTCAGAATCATAGACTCTGGGATCATAGTCACTGACACTAGGAATACTGATTGAAACTGAGAAATCCTTATTTTGGAGAGGTGTATATTCAAAGACTAAGTATTTGACACTCCTGATATTAATTAATTAATTAATTTTATAGCTTGTAACATTCTTTTTGGCATGTGGGGTCCCTTTACTAGAGACAAGAACACGTGTGACTTCTAAGTCAGCAGAAATGGATATGAAAGAGTGGTCACGTCCCCAGTCCCCATTGCCAAATACATGAAGCAAAGAAAGAACAACACTGAAACAAGAAGCATGCAGTCATCAAACTAGATCACTGAGGTGCAGCCAGAAGATTGTTTGAGCCAAGAGGAAAGAAAAAGCATATATCCTGACAAAAACAACCCATTTAAATACCAATGCCTATCAAGGTATATTACATGCAGTGAAAATGTTATGCTGTCTTCTCACTATCACGTTCTGCTTGAGTGAGCTTGTGAATTATATTTAACATACCTGAGTTCACAGGGCCTTACTTATAAGATAGGAATGACATTCTTGTATCTTACAACATGATGTGAGTATGGCCACTTATTATGAAGTCAAATCTCATATTGGATATCTTCTAAATACATCTTCTTTTCATGTCACCAAAAAAGTAAAACCGACTTTAAGTTTAAAAACAGATTTTCCTTTGAGGTGCTGTTCTGCTTGTCTCCTGTGGACAGTCTAGGTGTGGACTGATTTTATTTGTTCTTGATTCTGTGAGTATTTAGACTGAGATAGCATGCCTCTAGCATAGCATAAAAACGTATCATTTATGTCACTCTTTGGTCCTGGGGTCTCATTTGGAACCTTACCCTAGATATATGGATTTATATTTATAATTTTGTAGTTATGTTGGCTATAAAACTGCCATGGTTTCAGTTAATTTTCTCTCTGTACTGCCTTTGGAGTGATTTTCTAGGTTTGATCTCCAGGACAACAACACTGTCTTCATATATTTAGATTCTGAATTTTAATGTAACCACAGAATTTTTCAGTTTAGCAGACTGTCTATTTTCTATTTTGAAACCACACTTGGTCATTTGTTGTCACTCATATTGGGTTTTCTTTGTCTCAATATTATGAACATTGTCAATTATTCAGAATATTTTTATTTGATATTTTTTAGTTTTATGTGGTGTGTGTGTGTGTGTGTGTGTGTGTGTATGTGTGTGTGTGTAGTTGTTCATGTGCACATGCATGCAGAGGCCAGACGTTTATGTTGATGGTCTTTCACTATTTCACTCCACCTTACTTTTAAGGTCTCTCAATGACCCTGGAGCTTATTGTCCACTATAGACTGGCTGGCTAGTGAGTATCTAGGACCTGTCTTTCCCTTTCTTTAAATGCTGGAGTCACATGTGTGCACTGTAGTGCCCCTAGAAACTCAAGCCTTCATGCTTATCCAAGAAACACTTTGCCTAGTGAGGCATCTCACCAGCCCCTGAAAGCACTTTTTATAGTGAATGGCCTTATATATCCAAGACCTAGACTTTGTAATTACAGTTATCATTTAAAAAAATGGTTACTACTTTATCAAACATCTGTCTACTCCTGAACCTGCCTGTCTCTATGGGAAGTCTGAGTCTGGCCTGGTTTTATTTATTCCTGATTGTCTGAGATAAAATGCCCATAGTATGGTGCAAAAAATATACCATTTATGTCAACATTTGATATGTTACAACGTAAGTTATATATTTTGCTTCCAGCTAAGATGGTGTAACAAAAACATGAATTACTTCTTTGTTGGAAATAATAAGAAAGACTATTATGTTTCATGATCTATGAAACAATAGTTTCCACAGTATATGTAACAGTATTTTTATTATCTAAGTCTGATTCTGATTGCAGAACAAGGGCAGTTCTGCCAAGAATGGGGTGTAGCTCAGAGGTAGAGCACTTGACTAACAAACCTGAGGTCCCAAGTTCCACCATCAGGGCAGAGAGTAGACAGTGCACATTTGCTCAAATTGACAAAGATCGCCACTATTATGCTATGTAATTGATTCTTGTGCTTAATTAAATGTTAATAATTTAATACATGAACTACATGCTTTTCTGTGACATTATTGACACTAGGAAGTTCTCTCATGGGTTGCTGAACTGGCATGTATTCCACATTCTTCAGGGAACTAAAGATATGCTTTTTTCATACATGAGTCCTAAGAATAGAACTTAGCAGTCATCAGTGTTTTCCAGAAATGTTTGCCCAGATTCTCTAGGCAACATTTCTCCAGTATTCTAGGATTAGTGGTCTCTCAGAGAACTGTGGCAACATTTAGACCCACAGGTCTCATCTCTTCCTAGTCTCTTTCTTCCTTACTCCTCCTCCCTTGCTTCATTCTCCAGTAAATTGAGTAAAAAAAATTTTGGCAAAGGATCATGTTTTTACATGTCATGAACAAATTCATTTCTAGTGCCTCTATAGATTATTTTATTACAAAAAGATCATGTGGTTAAAGTTAGAAACTGAATTTGCTAAAAACCAAACAGAAACAATATGTGTGTGTGTGTGTGTGTGTGTAATTATTCTTGTGTTTAATTCATATATAAACATTTAAAATATATAATTCACATATACTTGCAGTTGTGGTTCTCTGTAGTAGCTTTTATCTGCCTCAGAAATAAGCTTCCTTGATGATGAGTAAGAGATATATTTATCTGTGACTATAGGAAAAATATTCAGAATACAGTTAGAAATTATATTGGTTTAGGGCAATAGAAGTTTTTCCCCTAGAGTTATGACCTCTCTAGCCATGGATAGTTGGCATTTTACTGTACCAGCATTGTGTTCCCTCTTATTGAGCTGGCCTTCACTTTAGTTAAACAGCCGTTGGTTAGCCCTAAGGTGAAAGTGCCACTGTTGCATTCTTGAGGATAGCTTGCCATGGTAATCATTGTTGTGGCTTACAGGTTTTACAGTTGGCTTCAACTGCTGATTGATTTTCCCCTTTGGCAGCTTTCATAGCACCTTATGATACTATGAGAGCTAGTAATCAACGAACAGGCTCCCAAATTGGTGCTGGATTTATTCCTCTAAGTTTTGTGTTTGAAATGTCTGTGGTCTTTAGCAATGAGGTATTACTTTCAAGTTCTGAAAAGCGACCAAGAGCAATGGCAATAGCCTGTATTGATCGGGGGGGGGGGGGCTCTGGAACACCCCTGACCAACAACTTGATTCGAGTAGTCCTTTCCTTGCTTGGTTATGGAGGTTTTTTTTTTGGTGGATAGCCTATGGTATTGTGAGAACGGGCATTATCAGTTCATATGATGTAATTTCACTTCAGATATATTATTATTTGTATACAGATATAATGTTGTTTAAGAAAGACTGTAAAATAATATGTTTTGCTATGACTTACTCAGCTCTCCTTCTCCCTCCTTCTCCATCTATATTACCATCCTCCCTCCTCAGCTAAGTTCCACTTGGTTTCACCTCTTTGTATTTTTATAGCAACTGTGTTCTACTATGCTCCTCTCTAAATCTCTGTTTCTCTCATAGACTCTATTTTCATGTCTTCTGTGTTTTGTACTTCAGGTTTTGTGCTCAAGTCTAAGGATTTGGAGCTAGGATACATGAATAAGAAAGAAGATGCAGCATTGTGTTTTGGGTTCAAATTACATCAGGTGTAACACTTTCCAGTTTTATTCATTGCCTGATCATTTCACTTTATTTTTCAGTTGAAAAGAATTCTATTGTGCAGATATCTCACATTTCGATATCCACTCATCAATTGCTAGACATCTAGGCTACTTCCTTTCCTTAGGTATTATGAATAGAGCAACAATGAACCAGTGATCAAGCAAACATATCTGTAGTAGGATACTGAGTCTTTTGAGCATATGCCAAATAGTGGTACAGCTGAGTCACGTGTTAGATCTACTTTTAGCCTTTTGATAACTCTCCAAACAAATTTCCATATTATTTGCACCAGTATGTGATACCAACAACATTGAATAAGGGGTTCTCTTGCCCTGCAGCCCCGTCAGCACTTGTCGTCAGATGTTTCTTAACTTTAGTCATTTTGGCTAAGGTTCTTACTCTCAAGGTAGTCTTAATTTCCCTTTGTCTAATTCCTAAGAATGATGAGCACTTTAAGATGAGCCAGGCGTGGTGGCGCACGCCTTTAATCCCAGCACTCGAGGGGCAGAGGCAGGCGGATTTCTGAGTTCAAGGTCAACCTGGTCTACAACGTGAGTTCCAGGACAGCCAGGGCTATACAGAGAAACCCTGTCTCGAAAAAAACAAAAACAACAAAAAAAAGATGTTGTTAGCTAGTTTTATTTCTTCTTGTAAAAGCCTAAGTTCAGATCCTTAGGCAATTTTTGATTGGGTAGCTTATTATTATTATTATTATTATTATTATTATTATTATTATCGTCATCATTATGTTTTAGTTCTTTGTGTATTATGAAAATTAATCCTCTTCTGGATGCATACCTGAGAACACTTCTCTCCCACTCTGTAGGCTTCCTCTTCTTCCTATTGTTTCCTTAGCTGTTCAGAGCATTTTCATTTTATGGTGTCTCTTTTGTCAGTTGTTGGCCTTAATTCCATAGTGAATGGAATCTTATTCAGAAAGACATTTTCTACACATATATCTTATAGATATAGGTGTGTTTTATTACAGTTATGTCTGTGTTTTCTTTTAGAAGCTTTTGAATTCCAGTTTTAAATTGTGCTACTTCATCTATTTGGAGCTTTTTTGTGTGTACAAGATAATATATATGTGTCTAATTTCATTCTTCTAAATGTGAACATTCAATCTTTTCATACCATCTGTCTTCACTTTGATGGTGGGCCAATCACCTATTTGATTCTGCATTCGTGAAGCTATTTCTACATGTGAACTTCCAGTTTTCCCAGCACTCCTTGGTTAGGACTACAACATATGAAGAATTTAGCAACATCATTTCTCCTCTGCCTGCCCCAACCCTGAGCAATATACCTCTTAAGCATCTTACACTTCACTTATGGAAGGAAATTACTGAGCTGGGGAATCGTTGAGTCAGTGGATTGCTTGTCTTGCAAGCATGAGGAATTAAGTTTGGTCTCCAGAAACCAAGTTAAACAAAACAAAGCACAAACTCAAGGATGGAATTGCTTACTTTTAATCCCAGAGTTAGGTAGTAGAGACTGATAGAGCCCCGAAGAGTCTTGGCTAGCCAGCCTAGAAGCTCCAGGCAAATGAGAAACCCGTCTCAAAAAAAAAAAAAAAAAAAAGAAAAAAACAAAAAGAAAAAGAAAAGAAAAAGAAAAAGAAAAAAGTATGCCATTCCTCAATTGCACACCTAAAATAGTGTGTGCCTCCTCTCCCCCACCACAGACACACAGAAACACACACACAATTTATTAAAACTAGAGGAATAATTAAACATCTATTTTTACCTAATTTTAATCTTTGTTTCTCACTTAAGGAGTATCTGTCTAAAAAACTGGTAATCTTAATGCTTAACCAATCACAAAGGTTCAAAGAAGAGAAACTGAACTGTCTTAATTCCAGCTTTTACAATGTCTTCTTCTAGTCTCCCAAAATGTTCCTGGATGTCTCTGGCCAATGTCCTAAATCTGCTGCCACTGTGGGATCTAGGAACAGCAGGGCCTTCAGGACAGATTACTCCTAGCAACAGTAATTATCTCAAGGGTCTTGAATTACTTCCTCAAGTGATAAGGCCTTCACAGACAGCTAAGAGACCACAGTAAGGAACCAGAACTGAAATATGATACTCTTCCCAAGACTGATCAGAATGCACAGTTCTCAACTGGCTCCAGCTCCTCCTTTGTTTATAACTGAAGTTCATGCCAGGTCCATAAGAGGGGATGAAGTGTTGACTTTCCATTTGCTCAACAGAATTCTTTTGATTAACCCCTCTTTTCTACCTTTCACCTTGATCTTTATTTGTTTTCTTTGGAATGAGTGGTCAGATCTGACATGTTGAAATGCCAGAGTCTGGTCTGTGACTTTGGCTCCAGTTAAATAATCTTCACAATTGATGTTCTTTTCCAAAGTATTTTGTGTTTGTTTGTTTGTTTGTTTGTTTTGACTGTTGTTGTTTTAACTCTTTATTGTGAGGCACACATACTGGAACTCTTCCTAGGCTCCTGTCAAAAGTATTTCTTTGGGGGAATAATCTTTTCACGAAGAAAGCTCCAGGCTGCAGGCCTATATCATCATAGGCAATGTCCCCCTTTTCCTACTTAAATCACCAGGGAATCTCCAGTCCTTCCCTTTGAGGACCGTGTGGCACTTTTAAGGGGAAAGTCCAGAAACACATGGGTCATCTTCCAAGACTGAATGTCTCAGGATTCTTCCCCCTCAAACTAGTCTTCAGGAAATTCTATCAAGCACGGAGAAAAGTGTTCCAAGAGTTTCTAACTCAGATACCTGGCAAAAAGAAGGAATCTGTGAAGGGAAAGAGGCCTTTCACTCTAGGACTCTGTTGACATCTCCTGCAGCTGAGAGTCAAGAATCTCATCAAAACTAACACAGTCAAGATTCTCTGCACAGACAGCACTCCCTTCTCAACATTGCTAGAACCTGTTCTTGCTAGGGCCAGAAGGGTATTTGACCTTTCAGAAAATTCATGGTATAAGAAAAGTAAATAAACCCACTCATATTTTCACTTCAATCTTAAGCTAGACAATGAGCATTACATGCTCTAAGAAGCATCATGTCAAAGGCTAGAAATCACAAAGTGACCATTAAAATACTTGGTCATCTCATTCCACTTCTCCATACACTTTTGTCTAAAGCATGTAGTATTATCTTCTGCCATTGGGTAATAACACAGTTCTGCTGCATCCTGACCTGGCCTCAGATTGTTTCCTGAAGCAGAGTTGTGTTATTAGCTTCCCTCAGGTGGAGGTCCCCAAGTTTCATATTCCTAAAGATACAGGTGGCAGAGGAAGGCTGTGACTCCCATGTTGCCTGCCCACCCCCCCAAAAAAGCTCTGGGTCCCCTGTAGCATCAGCCTCACTAAGCAAACCTCCACATTCTCTGAACCTCATCATCTCAGACTTCTAGAAGTGGTTTTCTCTGTGGCAACAGGGGTTTGATCGCCTCCACAAATCTACCAGTATAGAATGGTCAGCTTTTTGCTGGTGGACAGAGCAGCAATTCCTTTCAAGTTCCTGTATACTTCATCGCCAAAAATTATGATCAGTATACTACTTAATTAAAATCAATCTGTAAAACGGTTATACACTCTTAAAATAGCTTGTAAACATTTTGTATCTTAATGTAACTCAGGTTGAGTTCATAATTAAAATTTTAATATAAGGGCAGGGAAAACAGCTCAGTCAGTAAAGTGCTTGCTGTTCAAGTTCAAAGACTTGAGTTTCATTCCCCTCACCTATGTTTATAAAGCAAGTTAAGCATAGTGCGGTGCAAGCACAAACCTAGTTCTGGGAAACAGAGACAGGAATCCCTAGAGCCAGCCTAGCCTACCTGGCTACTTCCAGACCAGGAAGAGTTGCTTTCTCAACAAGAGTCAAAACAAACAAACAAACAAACAAACAAACAAATTATAAATAAAGTAAATAGATAGATAGATGGATGGATAGATAGATAGATAGATAGATAGATAGATAGATAGATAGATAGATAGAGGTACAGATAAATAAATAAATAAATGAATAAATAAATAAATAAATAAATCCAAGATCTGGTCTTTACAAGTGCATGCACACATGTGCTTGGTTCCTCATTCACCCCTAATATGTGTATTCAACAAACATACACAAACACAAAATAAAACCAGCAAAGTGAGTTTCTATGTGTGTTTACACAATTATGTGGGCACATATGTGTATAAATGCACTTGCACGTGTGTGTGTGTGTGTGTGTGTGTGTGTGTGTGTGTGTGTGTGTGTGTAGGCCAAAAGCTAACCTATGTTATCTTCCTTAGTCATTCCCTGTTTTATTAACTGAAGAAGGGTCCCTTGAAGAGTCCAGCCCTCACAATTCAGCTAGTTCAGACTGTGTGTGTGTGTTTGTGTGTGTGTGTGTGTGTGTGTGTGTGTGTGTGCGTGCGCGCGTGTGGAGGCCAAAAGCTAACATAGGTTATCTTCCTTAGTCATTTCCTATTTTATTAACTGAAGAAGGGTCCCTTGAAGAGCCCTCACAATTCAGCTAGTTCAGTAAGCCAACATTGGAGGATCTGCTGTCTCTGCCTCTTAGCCACTTGAATCATGGAGAATATACCTGGCTGATTTTTACATAGGTGCCAGAGATACAAACTCTGGTCCTTACAGTACAATAAACAAGTGCATTATTCTCTAAGCCATCTCTTCAGCCTCCCGTGTTTTGTAATATGATATATTGACTTACTGAGAGCTACTGTTATGTATTGGGGTGTAGTAACAAAAATGAACCTTCAAAAATAGTCTATGCTAACCTGATTACTTAGTATTATTGCAGCATTCCTAGTTTTGTAGTCCAGTGAGCTAAGCATGATCAGACTTCAAAGAACATATTATTTGTTATAATCGAAAAACTGCAAATATAGTGCAAAATATTATATACCAAAACCAAATATAACAATGCCTATATTGCTCCTGCTCATGTATTCTTGCTCTTATTTACTCTGTTTCAAATTATAGGAATAATAAGTTCACTGTAGCAGGATAAGTGTGTAATTGGTCCTTATTTTTAACATAAAGCAGTACTTTTATTACTATTATTATTTATAATCTACACTTTCACAAAAAACTATTTTCTTTTTCTTTGACATTTTTTTTAATGTTACAATACTTTTATTAGAAGGTGGCATTCCCGAGGCTGCACCTGCCACTTGGCTTTAGGAACTGGTCAGCAATGCAAGAAAACTTTCTTTGACATTTTTAGACAGGATTTTAGGTAGTCCAGACTGTCTTCACACATATTATAGAGTGAAAAACGATCTTCAATTCCAGATCTTCTTACATAGCCTGGTAAAACTATTCTTAATAAAATGGGATATTATGGAGAAATTAGTAATAGGATTCCATAGTTTGTCTCACAGAAACTAGACAATATAAATTACCAAAAATTAACACACCTCACAGTCATTATTGATTTTTAAACAGCAGTATTTATATAATAATCTTCTTCAGTAACCTCTCATAATTGGCTATATAACTAATTAATTTTTTTTCTAAAACTATCACACCAAGATGATTGTGTGTTAAGACAAAGCTCCTTGTGTGGCCCTGGTTGACCTTGAACTTGCAGCCCTGTTGCATGCTGGTTTAAGGGATGGGTACCACCATGATGTCATCAGTGGTAAAGCACTCCTTTTCTCTTGTGTACTCTCTTCCTTAGAATGAAGTTCAGAAACTGGTTTGGAAGTTCAAGCACAAATGGCATACTTCTTCCTGGGGGTTCCATAAGAGACCTTCAGGAAGATGTTGACAGTATCTTTTACACAAAAAGCAAGTTTGTGTGTGTTTTCTCATACTGGCGTAAAGAAGGCAATCCTTTCTAACAGGTGCATATTGCAATAGGATTCGATTGTAATTTTATTTGTTGTATTTTATTTCTACTTTGTTGAAGCAGAGTCTCACTGTTGGTCCAAAGATGGCTGTAAATCTATAACCTGTTGCTTGTATTGCCTAAGTCCTGAACTTGTGGGTAGGCATGTACCACCACATTCTACCAATCATAATTTTAACTTGCTTTTCATTATTATATTTTAATATTTATTTATTTAGTATCACATTTTTATCTTTATAACATTCATATGTTTCTCGTATTTGACGTTTATTTCATTTGTTATTGGCTATTAATTTGCTCAGGCTTCTGTGATACATATATATTTCTTTTTAGTGATTTGTAATAACCTTTCACAGACAAGTAAATATTTGTCCTAGCCATTTAAAATTATTTATGGGATTAAGTGTTAGCATTTATCAAGTGGGTCTTGCATGTCCAGCACTTCAACCATCTTTCTCCACACAGCATTTCTTCCCACTGTGTGATGGTCTAGCAGTGGCTTTATTGACCCGCATTGAAGACACTGAAGTGTGAGGAGGTGAGCAGTGCTGAATGGTGAGACTGACTCTAGTCCTCTCAGGTTTTTTTTTCTGAAACTCAGAAACTTAAATATTTATAACCATGCCTTGTTAGGCTGCTTGTCTGAGGAAGTTGACCCTTCAGGCTTTCATGTTATGAATTTTGCTACATCCACTACAGTAGTAACTCTCTCTCATGACAGGCCTAGAAACCTGGACACTGTCCTGAGGCGAAAAGTTCATGGAAACTTAGTCTCCTGGAACTGTGGTATCCCATATAACAAATGCTCCAAACTTGTCCTTGCATATGAATCTGTGTGCTTTCTTTCAGTTTTGTTTTGTTATAGGTATCTCCAAGCAATGACTTGCCAAATACCTAAGCAAAATTGAACTTTGCTTCCTGGCCTTCACCAATGCCCTAGGTAGTCCTTGAGCTGAACCTGAGCTTGGAATTCAGTAAGAATGCTGCCTATTCACTAACATTCAAAATTGACTCTAGTATTGTAGGAGAGATAGTGAAAGAAATCAAGCATTACCGTCTACTACATAGAGTTAGAAATCTCAGGGCAAGCTTAGAAAAGTAAGTTTAGAATTCTTATTATAGTTATGTATGGCAAACTACATGACTTATTAGTAGAAAGTCCCCCCACACAATCACTTAGAATAAAAGCTGAGTCATTCCCATATACAGGTATTTACAATGGTTTAGGAAGTAGATTGGGTTATGGTTTAAGGAGGAACTAGAGTATTGCAGTATTCATGACAAGGTTAGCTAGAGAGGAACTCCATTCCTTAATCAGCCACCAAACGCAGACACTATTGCACATGCCAGGAAGAGTTTGCTGAAAGGACCCTAATATAGCTGTCTAGTGTGAGGCTATGCCAGTGCCTGGCAAATACAGAAGTGGATGCTCACAGTCATCTGTTGGATGGAACACAGGGCCCCTAATGGAGGAGCTAGAGAAAGTACCCAAGGAGCTGAAGGGGTCTACAACCCTATAGGTGGAACAACAATATGAACTAACCAGTATCCCAGAGCTCATGTCTCTAGCTGCATATGTAGCAGAAGATTGCCTAGTCGCCCATCATTGGGAAGAGAGACCCCTTGGTCTTGAAAACTTTATATGCCCCAGTACAGGGGAATGCCAGGGCCAAGAAGTGGGAGTGGGTGGGTAGGGGAGCAGGGTGGGGGGAGGGTAGGCGATAGCATTTGAAATGTAAATGAAGAAAATATCTAATAAAAAATGGAAAAAAAAAAAAGCATGATTTGGCACAAAAGCCCTTGCCCCTGGAGTGTAAAGACCTCACACCTGGCTTCTAAGAATATAGCTGACCTTAGATAGAGCTGACTTTGTCTCAGTTGTTTTATTGTCCAGTTCCTGCCAGTCTTTATGTTTGCATTCCTCTGTTTTGTGTAAGAGTCATTAAGCATCCGGTAACCTCATTATAACTTAGCTGATGTGTCACCTAACTTCCCTATTTTCTTCTGTATTACAAATCTGATGCTCTATTTGAAAAAGTTACATTCAAATACTCCCTTGTGTCCATGTCTGTTTGTCATCCCCTTTTTGCCGACTCCTGCTCACCTGTACAGGAACCCTGATTTCTCCTGTGGATTGAGGGGGACTCTGAGTGAGGCCAGTCCATGGCAGTTTCACCTAAAATGTACATCCATCATTCTTTATGTGATCATTATATGAGTTGTTAGTCTGTTATTTTCAAGATTTCATAAAATTTGGATAATAGTTTTCCTTATTTCTAAGATCAACAAATGTCTAAAAATAAACAGACACCCTAGAAATTAACAGTATTCAACATCCTCTTGATATTCTGATTCTTGATTTATTTCCCTGGTGATGATAAAAAGATGGTATACTTTTAATTTATTCATCTCTTTACACAATCAAACTTTGAATTGGAGAGTTTTGTTATATTTATTTCTAATTTTCACCTTTAAATACTGCCGAAATAAGTACCTGACACATACATCTTAGTAAGTGAAAATTAGACTAGGAATAGAAGAGCTGACTGCATACATTTTCAAACTTGCTACTATCTGCGAATTACATTCCAAAGCGTCCATGACCTGCCCTACATAGTGTGTTATCATCTGCTGTGACCCACTACTAAGGGGGTCTCCCTTACTAGTGTCAGCCTTGTGCTCTCCTGTCTCTACCTCATTTCCATGCTTGGCATTATCAGAATTATTACTTTTATAAGCTAGCAACATATATCTCTTCAGTCTTACTTTATCTACTTTAAATGTGATACCTTTAATGTGCTTAAAAGTGCCTAGGATTCTTTTAATTTAGTGACCAACATTCATATAATTTTGCCCATTTTAGCACAAAAGGAGATTGTGTACACTTGCTGTACTGGCTAGTTTTGTGTCAACTTGACACAGCTGGAGTTATCACAGAGAAAGGAGTTTCAGTTGGGGAAGTGCCTCCATGAGATCCAGCTGTGGGGTATTTTCTCAATTAGTGATCAAGGGGGAAAGGCCCCTTGTGGGTGGGACCATCTCTGAGCTGGCAGTCTTGGGTTCTATAAGAGAGCAGGCTGAGCAAGCCAGGGGAAGCAAGCCAGTAAAGAACATCCCTCCATGGCCTCTGCATCAGCTCCTGCTTCCTGACATACTTGAGTTCCAGTCCTGACTTCCTTCAGTGATGAACAGCCATGTGGAAATGTAAGCTGAATAAACCCTTTCCTCCCCAACTTGCTTCTTGGTCATTATGTTTGTGCAGGAATAGAAACCCTGACTAAGACACTTGCATACATGCATATGCCACCATCTTTATGTGTTCACTGATTTATCTCACTAAAGTTGTGAGGGTTTTCTAGTTTTACATTTTTGTCCAGAAGTAATTTTTGTGATAGTCAAATTTCTCAGTTTTCTCTCTTTCAGTGTGGGCCACTGTGTCTCCAGTTGGATGAACTTATCTGCTGCCATGACTACCATCAAGATCTATTCCTCTTCCTGTTGCATTAAGGGTTTATAGTATATTTTTCCTTGTTACATATTTAGCTTACCTGGTGCTAATTCCGTGTGACAGTGAGACAACACTGCAGTGTTGCTGTCCCCATTCGCAGCCAGCAGTCACAGCAACAGACATCAAAGTTCAAGGTGCCCTGTCTATTTGGAAACAGATATGGACCTCAATGTACCCCTGACACATGGCCATGTATCCTTGTATCCCTGACTCTTTGCTCTTAGAATGTCAAATCCAGTCACTCAGCTCATGAAGTCTGATCCATGTCAGCTCTGAGACGGAACCTGAAGCATGGTAAAGGTCGTTTCTGCCTCTCTAGATGTCTTAATTCAGTGTTTCCTTATATCAGTTTTCTTATCTCTAAATCACAAAGATCCTTGGTAAATCTATAGAGTTGAATTTAGATTCATTTTGAGAAGAAATACCACTTTTATAATTTTTATATATAAATGTATAATGTAATAATAATTATATGGTAAATAGTATTACGTACAAATTTATTATGTCAACTTTATAATTTATGTCTATTATTTACACTTTTAAGTGTGTGTCTGTGTGTGTCTGCATACAAATATGTTTTCATACTCAGGTGCACTTATCTACAGAGGCCAATGGAAGATAACTGGTATATTTCTCAATTGTTCTCTCCCTTTTCTTTTGATACAGGGTCACTCTCTCTGAACCTAGCTTATCAACTAGGTAGATTAGTTGTTCAGTGAACTCCAGGGATCTGTCCTGTTTCCCTTGAGCTAGGATGATAGATGTCTAGAACCATGGTGATACACAGTTTTTCTTAAAAAAAAAAAAAAAAAAAAAAAAGGTGCTGGAGACCCAACCAGAAGTCCTCATGCTGAAGCAGCAGCACTTGACTGACTGAGACAACTTCCCAACCCCTCTTTCCTTTTACTAAATTGAACCTTGAGCTTTGCACTTGCTAAGCATGCATCCTACCTCTGGGCTACACCATCTTCCAATTTTACACTATTGAGATATAACTTTGATGTGTTCAAGATGCATTTAGTGGCCATATTGGTCCCTTAGAATACTGTTTTTGATTTTTTTTTCTCACAGAGATAGAGAATTTTTTTCCCAGGGTTAGTTTAGCTTCTATGACATCCCTTTTTCTAGAGTCTACTGAGTACTGCACAATTTCCTGTTGTCTCTACTAGGAATTTTATAAATGTCAATGCTTCTGGGTCCTGTGTAATAACTGAGGCACTCTTTTCCCTTATTAACTCCTCTGTTCTTTAGCTTTACTTCAAGTTTTCTGCTTCATGGCCATGCAGAGATTTATCTAACATAAATGCAGACTGAAGTTTAGATATAGCCCGAGTCACGTTTCTGAAGCTTCTTGTCAATCTGTGGGCACTCTGAAACTCTGGACCCCAGGGTTTGATAAGTTGCCCTCAATATCCCTTCCCTGCCTGTTAAACCCTTAAGGCTGCTGCTTTCCTCATCTCTTCCCCCCACTGGGCTACCTGGTCCTAAACTGCTTCTCTCCCTGTCCCCTGCCACTGGATGATCAGGCCCTGAAATTTTGTTATGCTTTTCTTTTAGAAGCTCTTAAGATTCACCAATCTATGTCCTAGCCTTTCACTATGCATTTTCATCAAGGGCACTAGGGCAGACTCTGATAATCCCAATCCCTCCTATCTCACACTCCTGCCATTCAACTTCACCCTATTATGCAACTGCTCTTCCTTTTATCTGGAAGCGGCCTTAGGTTCAGTGGCCTCATGGTTCATGGGGTTTGCTTGATGTCCAGGGATCACTGTTAAGTGCCTATCAAAGCTTTGAGTATGGCTGCCAGGATGTTCAATAGACCCCCAGCTTCTCTATGTTTCTACCACACATTCCTTCCTAAGAGGACACAGATCTGATGTCATGAAAAGACCCAAGGTAAAACTTCCAAGCATTGTATGTTTTTTGATGTACCTCAAACACATAGTCTACAGAGAACTCTTATTTTAAAACTTCTAACACAAAATTTAAAGTTGAGCAAGAAGTGAGGGATAAAAGAGAAAATAATTGTCAAAATCATGATTCTTTTAGCTAATCTAAAAATCATAGACATACATACTGTGCATTGGGGTTTGGAGAGCACAAACTCCTCCTAGAAGGAGCACTCTCTGTGAGTAGTATCATGATGTATAGACACACATAGCTATGAATGAAGCACAGTGTAGTCTCAAGACTCCAGTATCCAGTTTGGGCATGGCCATGGGCTTTCTTACCCAGTCTTGAAGAGGTCAAAATGCAGCAGGTTGGCATTAACCCTAAGTGCCAATAATGCAGCTAAGTCAGAATTACCCAATACCCTCCTTTTTACTGAACAGAGAGTTAGGTGGCAGAGGGCTTTGCTAGGTATCTAGTCCAAATAGGTAGTGACAAGAAACGTTGGCCCTACTTCCTTCTACAGTAGACAATGTATTGGATTCTGCCTATGTGGTAGGAATATAAACACTGTGACCCTTCAGGATGCAAGGATTGGCACTATTGGTGTTGAACATAGATAGCAAAGAAGCCCAGGATGGTGCAGCATCAATATGTAGTTACTATGGGGATGTGTGCGAGAGTTTGTAAATATCTTACATGGCTTTATTTTTCTTTCAAGTTAACATTAGCAGCAAGAGCCAATATTAGATTTTTGACTCATTTAGCACAATTGTCAGATAAACTTCTGCGAGCTTTATTTCTGCTATAAGTATAATTAGATTGACTGGCATCCCAATAGATAGACCAGTCACACTTGCGCCCTTAGGTTCTGTACAACTGATATGCAAGTCTGCAGATCTGAGACACACTGTCCTCCATGAGGTTTTGAAGGCAGAGAAATCCAGTACAGGGCAGACGCTGTCTTTTCTGCTCACTGGAAACGCTCATCTCTAAATAAGCCACTTCATTTCAAAGCTGCTCATTAGCCTCTCTGCTTAGTTAAGCTCTTCTCAGGGATGATAGATCAACTTGTCCCAGAGAACTCCTGCACACGCCAGGGCTCTGTTACTTTTATCTTACTGCTGCTGTTGATATCTCTTCTGCTGGCGGCACTGTTAGAGATCACTAATGTTGGCTGTTTTCCTTTCTTTGGGGTTGTTCTTTCCAACAGAATTCAGCAGAGTGGTGCTGCAAAGAGGGAGTTGGAACTTTTTCTTATCTTAAAAATTAAATCCCATCTGTATGAATGTGTTGTACAAAAAAATCAACATGGGTTGATTTGAGTTATTGTTAGCATGTGCAGTCAAAAATACTTGGTGATATTTGGGTCATCAAGTTCCACTTTCCTTTATCTCCATTCCCTGAATTCAACATAAGAATGCCTCCTCACTGCAGATTGGCTCTGGAAGTCTCCAAAATGGGCTGTATTTCCTCAGTTCATAACACTCCTATGCACATTCTGAGCTCCTACCTGCCAAAGAAATACAACCCAGATAGAAGCAGCAGGAAAGCTAAGTGTGGCATTTGGGAGGACTTCTGATAAAAAGGAATATTGACATCTGCCACTCAGATGCTTTTAGCACATGTGTGAAAGCTGACATCAGTGTTGGTGCCTAAGAGGGAAACTGAGCTCAGAGCAAACTGCACACCAGGATCTCCCAACAATATAGCTCTCTCTGCCTTCGGCTAGAATCAAAGCCAAGATCATTGAAAGTCTGCAGGTGTAAGTCAACAGTGCAGACCAGGCCACACTGTCCTCTTGGCGCATTGCACCTTATCTTCAAAGCAACTCTTGTAGTATCTGCTGGGCAAGAGCTGTGGTTCTCCTTCAATTTCTCATTAATAATCACAGATTTGAAAAATTACAGCCACTGTAGATCTCATACCTGGACTTCCAGTGTTTGAGAGACTGAAGTAGAGGATTGTGAGTTCCAAGATAGGCCTGAGCTGTGTAGTGAGTTCCAGGCCAGTCAGAGCTACAGAATAACCCCTCTCTAAAAAGATAATGAAAATAAAAGAGAAACAAAAATTTAAAAATGAAACAGTGGAAGATACTTTTTACTAAAAAGAGCACACACTAAACAACCTATGAGTTTTTAGAGAATCCATCGTATCTATCCAATTGGAGCTAATTGAATAACAGCGATCTAAACTTCAAATCAATAAAATGATATTTTAGTGTCCAGACATATAAATCATTCAGAAAAAATACTTTTAGTATCCATAGAATAATGTTCTTATGTTTCAGGTCATACCTAAGATCATAGCATATCAGCTATGGGGAGGAGCAATCTTCCTGCTTAGAACAAGTATGTATAATATTGGGGGTACAGTGAAGTAAGAAAGTAGTCAGGATTAGGGCTAAAGTTATGGAAAGAAAGCAGACTTACTGTGGTGGATGTGACTTTCCATGTAGGGTTCTTCTTTAACTTCTAGGTCTATGTTTTTGTATGGAGAAAATTTAAGTAGTCAGTCAATGTATCCAAGTGTTTAATGTAGGGATATGGGATCTTAACCATTTGCTGTTAGTGAGAGCAGATTCTACCCAAGGTGAGAACAGGAAGGATCACCAGCAAAGCTTTACTCCAAGGATTACTCTGAGATTGATAAACGAGACCCCAGAAAAGGAAGCAATCAATTGAGTGAATAAGTTCAAAAGTGGGAGAGGTTCTATTCTAGCTATCCAGTAGAGGTTTGCCATCCAGAATATACAAAAAAAACAAAACAAAACAAAACAACAACAAAAAACCCCCAAATGACCAGTCCAAAGAGTGAGATCTGAACAGGTGCTATGAACAGAAATTCAAAAAGGAAGAAATAAAAAGGTTAAGACATATCTTAAAGGAACAATTAAAATAATACATTCTGTGCCCAGAAAATAAAGAAATATCTTAAATAATTCATTATCCTTAGCAATTTGGGAAATGTAAACTAAAACAGTTTGAGAATATATCTCACCTCAGTCAGAATGGATAAGATCAAGAAATCAACTCACAATAGTGCTGCTGTGGATGCAAGAAAATGGCAGCTCTCCTTTACTATGTATGGTGCAGCCATGATGAAAATCAGTGAGAAGAATTCTCAAAAAGCTAAAAGGAGAAATACCACTTGTGCTCAAAGAACTTCACCTCATACTACACATGTACTTGCTAAGCCATGTTCATTGCAATTCTATTTACTATACCCAGGGTTGGCAGCAATGCAGGTGTCTTTCAGTTAATAAATGGATAATGAAAATGTGGTACATTTACACAATGGCATTCTATTCAGCTATAAAGAAAAAAGAAATCGGAAGACAAATGGGTAGAATTGGAAATTAGTGTACTGAGTAATGCCATTCAGACACAGAAAGACAAATGCTACAGGTTCTTTCTTACTTGAGTAGCCTAGCTTCAAATCCATAGAATTAAATACATAACTATTAATAATGTCTGGGCACAAGGAATTAGAAAGAAACCATGGAGGTGCTAGGGAAGGAGCTCTTGAGAATAGTACATGATTGCTTTGAAGGAAGAAGGAAGGAAAGCTGGGGGTGGAGTGGGGAACTGACCTGGAGAAGGGGAAGAGAGTATAATATAAAGGAAGAGGGGAGGAGGGAAGATAAATAATACCAGGGGTTCTAGAAAAGGCCAAAGAAAAACATAATTTTCTAATCCCACTTTGAAATATACATATATATGTATATACATATATATGTATATATATATATGTATATATATATATATATATATATATATATATATATGTATAGTGCGTGTGTGTGTGTGTGTGTGTGTGTGTGTGTGTGTGTGTGTGTAGTTTAAATGGAGTTATTCAACGCAGGGTAATAATATAACCACAGGGGTCCTAGATAATTTAGCAAAGACTCTAGTGCCAGGCAATGGGCATCATCCTTCAAGTTATTGGTCAGGGAACTCAAAGAGAACCCTTCAAAACAATATAGGCTGTTGTGGTTGCCTCTCAGACCTGGAAACTAAGACTCAATTATTGAAGACACCACATACTTGGGTCACAGGACTTGGTGGAATCAAAGTGGTTTTGGTCTGAAAGTCTCCTCCCTGAGGGATAGCTTACATTGTGTGGGAAGTTATGGGAAGTTGCTATGCAAGCTATCAAGGGGGGAAAGCCATCAAATACCCTATCTATCTGTAAAGGCAATGAACCACAACAATGAGCCAGGCAATATTTCCCTAATGATGTAATAGTGGACTTTTATTTTCAGATATCCAACAGTTGTCTGATTGGATTGAAGGCCCACTTAATAGGATCGAACTCACAGCTAACTAAATCTAACCAACAATCTGATCCTGGAGGGGTTATAGAGAACATCCTGCTACTTTCATCAACAAGTACAGATTTCAGCTGAATTCTAAATGCTTATCCTTATAAATAAAGATAAATGTAGGTCTCACCCCCCCCCCCATTAAATAACCTAATTTTTGCAGACCATGGTTGGTGGGCTACAAAAGATACCCATAACTAGCCAAAACGCAGAAAATAAGTTACTGTGGGATACTCAGCATAAACTGGTACATTTACCATTACAGCTTCTATACTTAAGGGTAAGGGAAAATGGTAGGAGATGGGGCAGAGTGTTAGGATTTCCATTGCTGTGAAAAGACTTCATGACTACAGCAACTCTTTTTTTCCCTTGTTCCAGTCAACCCTGCTCACTCTGGTTGACCCCGTTCGCTCTGACTGGCTCCGCTCACTCTGGCCACCCCCGTATGGCCTCGCTTGCTCTGGGCCGGCCCCGCTCACTCCGGTCGGCCCCACTCACTCCTGTCGGTCTCTCCGGTCCAAGGATTCATTTATTATTATTATTCATAAGTACGCTGTAGTTGACTTCAGACGCACCAGAAGAGGGTGGTTGTAAGCCACCATGTGGTTGCTGGGATTTGAACTCATCACCTTTGGAAGAGCAGTCGGGTGCTCTTACCCACTGAGCCATCTCACCAGCCCCGACTACAGCAACTCTTATTTAAAAACCATTTAATTGAATTTTGTTTACAGTTTCAGAGGATTAGTTCAATATTATCATGGCAAGAAGCATGCAAGCAGACATGGCACTGTAGGAACTGAACGTTCTACATCTTGATCCACAGGCAGCAGAAAGTGACAGCCTGCATAAACTTGAGCACAGGAGACTTCAAAGGTCATTCCACACAGTGACACACCTCCTCCAACAAGAACACACCAACTCCAACAAGGCTCTACCTCCCTATGGGCCACTCTCTGTGGACCAAGAATTCAAACACATGAGTCTATAGGGTACATAAATATTCATACCATAACAGATAGAAAGACTGAAGAGCCAAAGGTCCATGGTTCCTGCTACAAAACAAGTATGCTACATCCATGACACTCAACAATATGGCTGCCTAAACAAGGCCCTCATAATGACAATAGCAGTTGACCTGCCAGCATGTATTGTAGACCATTCAAGAAGAATTCACCTCATGTTGAAGAGATACAGGTAGTCAATGGTTGCTAAGAGAGGGTGGATCAAGAGATATGTTATTCAATACCAATTGGTAAGCCCTAAACACATGTACATATGAGCAACACTGATTGGACACAATAAATTGTTTTCTTTTTCTCTTATTTTATATGTTTATGTAAATAAAAATAGAAGAGGTCATGACATAAAATAGGGTATGAGAGACATGGTAGAAGCAGGAGGGGGAAATGAGGAAAGAAAATTATGTAAGTGTTGTTTATTCTTATATGAAATTCTCAGAAATTTTCAAAACACAGAGTGATTTTTTTTGGAGGAAGAATAAAGACATAGGGAAGAAAATAGGAGCTCACACCTAGGAGAATACAAGTGTTCATGCAATAGTAGTCGATACATCTTTAGAGGGAGAACAAAGGTAATTCAGGAGTGAACATTTTTCAACAAAAGATGCTAAAGCAACTAGTATCCAAAACAGAGTTCTTACTATTTCTAAAAGTATCCTAAAATGGATTGTAGATCGAAATATATAATAAAATACACAAACCCAGGACATATTATTTAGAAAAATATATGCTGACATTTTAGAATGTACACAAGAAGCATAATTCATGAAAGAAATGATTTCTAGAGTGAGTGTCATTAAAATTAAATATTTTGCCCTATGAAAAGTTACTATACTTAACACACACACACACACACACACACACACACACACAGATTAGGGGATGTCTTTACATAGATGTGTCTGATAAAAGACTGTTAGCAAAAATGTCCAAAAAGTCTCTTTAAGCTTAAGAGTACAAAAACAAATAAGCCCAATTAAAGCAATAATGAATCTTTGTGTGCCTAGAACATGCAGGCCCACACAAAAGGGTTCAGTCACAAGTTTTTGTATTCCTACAATGAGATGATCCACATAGGAAGAGCTTCACTGGCCTCTGGAAATGTAAATCTATAGGAGTTTCCTCTTCTTGATGATTCAAAGTCACAGTCGTGCAACCATTCTACATTTTAAAATAAACTTAACACTCCAAGTGCTAAATCCAGCTATTATGATTTGTAGTATCTACTTGAGTTCAAAAATTATGTCAACATAATGTCTGTCCAAGAATATTTATAGCAGTAGCTTCATCCATAATTGTCAAAACTTGAGCACAGATCACTTATTCCTGCCTGTAGCCATAAATAAATTATTATGCACCCACCCAATGGGAGACTATTCAGATGGAAAAAAGAATGAACTATCAACTCAAAAAAGATGTGGAATATGAGCATGGTGGTAGTACATGCCTGTGATCCTACTGATCGAGAGCCTGAATCAGGTGGATGTGTCCTGATTCTCAGTTTAGCCTAATATGTAGTAAGACCCTGTCTCAAAAACCAGTCTAAAACAAACAACTCTGCACGCTAAAAAAGAAAGAAAGAAAGAAAGAAAGAAAGAAAGAAAGAAAGAAAGAAAGAAAGAAAGAGCATGGGAAAAAAAGCAAGGATGAAAAGGCTGTATAATGTAAAAGTGTACTGAAGGCATTTGAGTACCTGGAAGAGGTAAAATGATGGAAATGGAAATGTTGAGTAGGAAAGAAGAGATGGAGATTATGGATTTAATAACTATCAATAAGAAACAGAAATAATATTGGAAGACGATGAATGGAAGAGCACTTCTGTCATCAGCACCAAAAATAAATAAATTAATATACAACATTTTAAAGCCTAGGAGATAGCAATGTTATCAATGCAGTGCCCTTGTCCCCCAAAATGATCCATTTCCACTAGGACATGTAAGTAATCCCAATTAAGATACAGGTTGGGCTACTGCCTGCTGGAGGAATCAGCCGCCTAGCTGGATGGAATATGAACTGACCCACACCACTGTGGGAGGAAGGAATCTCAGGACTTCATTTAATCCCTGTTCCTTTCTGGATGACTCACTGTAGCTTCTTTTGGAAAGGCCTAACACAACATGTTGAACTGTGAATTTTTCAGGGAAAGAAAAATGATCAATAGGGTGATGATAATCGAAAACAGATTGTCAGGGATGCTGGCCATTCTACTTTGCTGTGGGCCAGCAGAAGTGATGGGGAAGACACTTGAGATGAAGGGGTATGGTATTGTCTCCATTCACATCAGCTGTGGCCTCTGAGTAATTGAAGAACTGTGGACTGTCTAAAAGTAATCTTCTGGTACTTCCAGGGAACTGTGAGTAAGAAACTAACCTGAAACAGGTGGCTGACTATTAGTTACCATTTTACAGAAAAGAACAGGATCTGGGGTGGAACTGAGGAAAGCTTCTGAGGTTAACACTAATATTCTGTTCCCCATTGTATGCGATGGCTATGAAGGGGATTTACACAGGGAAACTTGGACATCATAATTAGGACTGCAGATTTTTGTACAAACTTATTATTGGAAAAAGAAAACTTGCATCTTCTATCATAAAATTCTACTTTTAAGAAGTTGTACTAAGGAAACATTTGGATGAGTAAATAAAATTATCTCTACACAATAAATGATCAGAAATTCCTATCTGATAAATGGTACTCATAAAAGATGTTAAGTAATGAATTATGCAATTGATGAGTTGTTATTAAAAGTTATGTTTAATCATAGATCATTATTTATACCATAAATACCTAATGCTTAGAATCTGGATATGCAGAAAGAAAGGGCAAGGCAGGCAGGCAGGGAGAATGGAAGGAAAGAAGGGAAGAAGGAAGAGAAAGATGAGGAAGGAAGAAGAAAGGGAGGGAGGAAGTAATGATTCCTGCAACCACCGATGCTCTTAACAGTAACAAGCAACACTTATAGCATTAATAAAACAACAAAAAAAAAGAAAGCTTTTAATAATGAAATGAGGTCTCTTAGACTTACCTGGTTTCATAAATGGCATAAAGTTTTCCATGCTCTTTGACTGCATTCCTGAAAAAAATACAAAGAGGGACATGATGTAAGGCTTTAAATTTTACGGCCTAAAATTCCTCCAACAGATATGTATCACTTTGCATCTACTTGCTGAACTATTCCTACTTGCTTTTAGAAAATCTGAGGGGGGGAAAAACATTGAAAGGAGCTATTCATGTCTGTCAACTTGCATCAATACAGCACTAGGTTTGCTCAAGCTGCAGGTGCTGCTCTAACAGTAGCTAACCACTGAACCCATGGCAAAATTCTACAGAAAAGAATGGAACAAAGAAATGCTTCCAAACTCAGGTAGGTCTACTGATAAAAGTGAAACAAAATAAGATAACTGAAGGTTCCTCCTGAGAAGTCATATTAAATAGGACTGCAGAAATGTATCATAAATGAGTCATTTTAATTGAAATGTGAGTTGTGAGAAAGCCAGCATTGAGATTTGTTAGAAAAATAGCAACAGAATTTACTGTCTTTAAAGAGAGAACATACCAGGGATGCTTGATGACCTCCTATGATGGCATACATTGATTACTATATGAAAGGAATTGTATATTTTATGCCGGCATATTATCAAGATGATCAAAGAAAACTGATAGAATAAATGGCCCAATTGAAGCAATAAAGCCATGAATGACAATGCTTCATTTCATCTACGTGTGGTGGGGAAGGACACCACCTGTGGCCAGGTCCCTGGCTTCCAAAACTACTGAATACCCAAGAAATGCGAAGAAAGAGACAGCATTTTCTCCCTGTGGTGAAATTACTAGAAAAGATAGAAAAAGAAAATGAAACATGCAAACTAAACACCAAAGAATCAATATATTAGTAGCATGGCAATGGTAAAAATTAAAAGTAAAAAACAAAACCAATCTAATGAGGTGTTAGTCATGAACTATGCAACTGTTTTAAGAAAGCATGTTAAGGTTGAAAATGTGGAGTAATCCTCCTGCATACCTATGGTCCTGGTTTCAAACCCTACAACCACAAAACAAAAGCAAGCCAACCAAATAAACCCCTCCTATAAAACTTGCAACCTGAGATGTGGCTCTGCATCTGAACAGGTACATAGAATATGCAAATCCTGTGACTCACTCCCCAGCACCACTGGGGGAAAAGTGAATATTTTTGGAAGAGACAAATGACATGCAAATGAGCAAAGACTAATTGAATAAGCTGGAGGACCACAACAGAGGGGACAACCAGGGAGAATTAGGAAATGGGATATAACTGGTACTGGGACAACACAGTGTTAGGGACCACCAGGGTGTAGGGGAACTGAGAAATAAATAATGTAGTGAAAGAAAACATGTTTCCCCAAATTAAATAAGAACTAGATTAAATGGGCTCATATAATGTGCAAAGTATGTAAGGTTTATGTGCTACAAGTAATTAAATTAAATGGAATGACAAAGGTCTGTATTCCATTTGAATAGATAAAATTGTTATTCTAAACAAAAGGTGAAAAGTCAGTATATATATATATATATATATATATATATATATATATATATATAACAATTACTACAATGACTATATACATATTAAAAATTAGGTAGAACTGTATTTAGACATATCAATATTTATATTACATATAAATGGCCTAATATGAAGATTACAGTATATTCATAATGACCCTAACCGTGCAGCAAGCTAACATTACATATTTAAGAATGTGTGAATGCATGAAAGGAGTTACAGAGACAAAGATTGGGGCTAAGACAAAAGGATGGACCATCCAGAGATCACCCCACCCGGGGATCCATCCCATAATCAGTCACCAAATCCAGACACTATTGCATATGCCAGCAAGATTTTGCTGAAAGGACCCTGATATAACTATCTCGAGTGAGTGAGGCTATACGAGTACCTGGCAAACACAGACAGGGATGCTCACAGTCATCTATAGGATGGAACACAGAGCCCGCCAATGGAGGAGCTAGAGAAATTACCCAAGGAGTTGAAGGGGTCTACAACCCTTTAGGTGGAACAACAATATGAACTAAACAGTACCCCCAGAGCTCGGGTCTCTAGCGGCATATGTAGCAGAAGATGGCCTAATCGGCCATCACTGGGAAGAGAGGCTATTTGTTCTTACAAACTTTATATGCCCCAGTACAGGGGAATGCCAGGGCCAGGAAGTGTGAGTGGGCAGGTGGTGGATCAGGTCGGTGGGGGGGAGGGTATAGGGAACTTTTGGTATAGCATTTGAAATGTAAATAAAGAAAATATCTAAAAAAAAAAAAAAAAAAAAAAAAAAAGAATGTGTGAATGTAGACACACATTCATTTATCCAAGTTCTGGGATTTGAAGGTTTGAATCCAGAGTTTCTCATATGACTGAGATATCATCTATGGATCTGCATGTCCAGACCCAGGATGATAGCTTTAACTATGAAGACACAAATAGCTTTAAACAATGTGATGTATAATATTATACATATAGCAACCAAAAGCAAGACAGAATTATTGTCATACTAAGTATATATATATATATATATATATATATATATATATATATATATATATATATATATATATATATCTCAGAGCAGAGAGAATTAACAATGATAGAAATAAATGATAGCAAGGTATCCTCATACACACACACACACACACACACACACACACACACACACACACACACACAGAGAGAGAGTAATCCTGTGTGTATGCACACCTAGCCATAGGCATTCAGGCATTCAACATAAGAATAATAAAATTTAAAGCATATTTTAGTAGGATTGTTTCAAGTTTCTCTCCATTTAGTTTGATGTTGGCTACTGGTTTGCTGTGTGTTGCTTTTACTATGCTTAGGTATGGGCCTTGAATTCCTCATCTTCCCAAGACTTTTAACATGTAGGAATGTTGAATTTTGTCAAATGCTTCTTCTAATGAAATGATCATGTGTTTTTTTTTTCCTTTGAGTTTGTTTATGTAGTAGATTACATTGATGGATTTCTGTATATTGAACCATCCCTGCCTTCCTGGGATGAAGCCTACTTGATTGTGGTGAATGATCATCTTGATGTGCTCTTGGATTTGGCTGGCAAGAATTTTATTGAGTATTTTTGCATCTATATTCCTAAGGGAAATTGGTCCAAAGTTCTCTTTCTTTCTTGGGTCTTTGTGTGGATTAGGTATCAGAGTAATTGTGACTTCATAGAATGAAATGGGTAGTGTACCTTCTGTTTCAATTTTGAAGGTCTGATAGAATTCTGCACTAAACAAATCAGGTCAGGTCCTGTGCTTTTTTTTTTTTTTTTTTTTTTTTTTTTAAATTGGGAGACTTTTAATGACTGCTTCTATTTCTTTAGGGACTGTTTAGATGGACTGCCCCACCTGGGGATCCATTTACAGCCACAAAACCCAGACAGTATTGTGGATGCCGGGAAGTGCTCGCTGATGGAAGCCTGGTATAGCTGTCTCCTGAGAGGCTTCGCCAGTGCCTGACAAATACAGAGGCTCACAGCCAACCATTGGACTGAGTGCAGGGGTCCCCAGTGGAGGAGTTGGAGAAGGGACTGAAGGATCTGAGGGGGTTTGCAGTCCCATATAGGGAGCAACAGTGTCAACAGGCCAGATCCCCTGGAGCTCACAGGGACTGGACCACCAACCAAAGAATACACATGGAGGGACCCATGGCACTGGCCAAAGATGTGGCAGAGGATAGCCTTGTTGGACATCAGTGGGAGGAGAGGCCATTGGGCCTGAGGGGAATGCCATTGGGCCTGAGGGGAATGCCAGAGCAGGAAGATGGGAGTGGGTGAGTAGGTGGGTGGGGGAGCATCCTCATAGAGGCAGGAGGATGCAGAAAGGAATAGGGGGTTTCCAAAGGGGAGACTGGAAAGGGGAAAATGTTTAAAAAAAAATTAAGCAGAAAGAGACAACCTACAACCACCTCTGATTTCCTTGCAGGAATGAGCAGGCTAGATCAAGGAGGAAACACTTCCAAACAGTGATATAACTGACTTTTTACAGAGCACTCTACCCAACCAGTACAAATTACATATTCTTTCTATGTTATTGGACATGGAAAACTTAGCAACTTCACATTTTGGATCCCAAAATGAATTAATGTATTTGTGAAGGCAGAGGCTTGATCCACTCAATGACCAGAAGCTCATGGTCTGGCAACCCAGGAGCCTGTGTGAACATTTACATGCAAACTGTGGCACTTTCATAGATAGTGTGTATGAACCCTTAGAAAACTTAGCAAGGAACCATTTGGACACAGTGACTTTCTGAACATGACCCAAAAAAGGCACAATGCCTAATGAAAAGGTTGGTAGATTAGTCTACTGAGGAATAAGAGACAGGCTACAGAGTAGAGGAAAGTGTTTAAAAATAGACATGTCCTGGAGATTTAAATTTGGATGAAAGATTGTGAAAACCCAATAGCAAATATTTCCAAACCCTAGTTACAACTCAAAGCTAGGTCTACAGTAGAATGTTGCATTCTGTCTAAACTCCACCCCACAGTTACCTGGCAACAGTCAGGTATGCTCTACCCGACAGGTACCTGGCAATAGCCAGGTAGGCCTGACCCACTATAAAAGGCGCTGCTTGCCCCCTCTTGCTCCTTTGGTCTCTTGTTTCTCTGGTTCCCTTCTCCCCTCTCTTCCTATTCCCTTTCCCCCACTCTCTCCAAGTTGCTTTTAGCTGGCCTCTACTCTTCTACTTACTCCGTCCCTCCCTCTCTCCCTCCCCTCATTCTCCTCCTCTTCCTCCTCCTCCTTCTTCCTCTCTCTCTCTCTCTCTCTCTCTCTCTCTCTCTCTCTCTCTCTCTCTCTGCCTTTCTCTGTCTCTACAACCCTTGTAACTCCCCTCTCCATGCCACAAATAAAGTCTATTTTATGCTATACCATCACATGGCTGGTCCCTCAGGGTGAGGGGATGCCTTGGAATGGGCCCTCTGAGATACCCCCTTCCCCCATACCTCACCACACCTCCATAGAACATATCCCCCGATCCACTCTCTTTATCTTTTTATAAACACATCATAGAATGCTTGACCTGCTTGCCAGAAGCCTTGGTTTTATACCTCACTCCCTCGAGCTAAATTTTAAAAAAAGTATAGTACTAAACAACCATAGTCCATTAATAGTCATGCTGCTTCCTATTTTTCTTGGAACCTGCTTAGTCTTTGGAATTTGGAGTAACCAGCAGTGATTCATAAAGAAAAGGCCTCAAAGGACCTCAGTTTCTGCTCTGATACAGTTACTGCTCTTCAGTAGCTCCTGATTCTTTCCCATTTTCTCCAGAGAATCTGAAACTTTCTTAATCTCCTCAGTGATGAGAGAACTTTTTTGATATTTTGTGTTTCTTTTCCTATTTGTTTGATTGTTTGTTTATGTCTTGCTAAGAAAAACATCTTGGGAGTAAA
The DNA here is from genome assembly GCA_902729485.2 of Mus minutoides. NCBI lineage: Eukaryota > Metazoa > Chordata > Mammalia > Rodentia > Muridae > Mus > Mus minutoides. Next base: position 1,572,307 of record LR753311.1, read on the forward strand.
TTACTAAGAAAATGAACTGTCTAGTCCCGTCTAGTATCAATAGCAAATAACAGTGAGACTTTGTGACCCTATCTCCAGAGTTAGATGATTTTTTTTTCTGGCTTAAGTTTGAGACAGGCTGACACCATGACAGGCTTCAAATTCAGGAGACTAGGCCTAAATCCCTGTCTCCAAGAACTGGGCAAGTCCAGGCAAGTCTAGGCCTCAGAAGTTGCTCTGTCACCTGGCCTGAGGCAAGGACAATGGGTCAGCAGCAGTTTCCAGACCTCCTCAGCAATGGTTCTAGAATGTCTCTAGAGATAGAGCCAACATCAGAGGTCACCCACTCCTCCCTAGAATCCTCCTATTATGCTTTAAATCGGGCCTACAAGCTCACTTGGGTGTCTCCATGTTGGAATGGAAGACTTTAGGATGCTGGACTTCTGCAGAATGGAACACTCTTTGTGTTTCCATACTATATGAGTCCAGGGTATCATTCTGTGGTGAATCATGGACCCTTACAAGTTTGTCCAGGTCTTGTGTATGTTGGCACAATCTTTATGAGTCCATATGTGAACCAGCACTGTTGTATCTGAAAATCATTGTTTCCTTGAGATTTTAACCATCTCTGCTCTTATACTTAGAGATCCCTGAACTTTATGGGAAGGGATGTGATAGATATTCTCAGCAAACTCCAGTACAGGCCTCCTGATCCAGAGTGATTCACCAACAGATTTCATGATTTTTGTAAGCCTTTTGGTTTGGTTGGTTTGGTTTGGTGTAGGGGTTTTGTATTCTTTTGAAAAAAATAGTAAGTAGGTGGGTGAGGAAGAATATGTACAAAATATTTTAAAAATTTTAAAAGAATGAAAATACATTGAATTTCTTTGACTATCAAACCCCTTTTAATGGAATTGATACAATATAAGTGTTGGTTGCCACTCACAATACAGAAAAAACTAGCGTCTATCTTTGCATGGAAGTATTTGCTACAATATTAAAATACAGTTTTCTGACCAAGAAATTTCCTGGACAGATTCTTGACCCAAATTATCAAAAGAAATAAAGGACTCAAATGAACAGAATCAGAGATATAAGGGAAACATTACAAATCTACACAAAATTCTGAATATTATGAGAATATCTTAAAAACTGGTACTTCATGAAGCTTGAAAACCTGAATTTTTAAATTTAACTGAACTATCAAAATTAAACCAAGAGGTCAAAAACCTAAACAGACCCATAACAAATGAGGAAATTGAAATAGTAATAGTAATAAAAAAAAAAAAAACCTTCCAGCTTAAAAAATAAAATCCCAACCAGATGAATTCACAGCAGAATTCTACTAGACATTCGAAGAAGATCTAAAATCAATTCTTAAACTAGTCACAAAAACAGAAACAGAAGTAGCTCTCCCAAACTCTAGAAATGACAAATTCAATATTATACAAGGATGAAAAATCAACTTGCAACAAATCAATAGCTTTTGGTAAACTAACAACAAACCTACAGAAAAGGATGTCATTGGCACATTTCCATTCACAATGTTCTCAAAGAAAATAAAAATTTATTTCTAGTCTGTTCCTTGACTAGATTTATTTCTAGTCAAGGAACTGAAGCACCTCTACAATGAAGACTTTATACATCCAAGGAAAGAGAGAAAGACAGCAGATATTAGAAAGGCATCCCATAATCATGGATTGGTAGAATTAACATTGTAAAAATAAGCATTTCATGGAAAGCTATTTACAGATTCAATGAAATCACAATCAAAATCCTAATGTTATTCTTTGCAGAAATAGAATTAAATATCCTATAATTCATGTGGAATCATTAAAGATCCCAGATTTCCAAAACAGTCTGAGCAAAACCAACAATGCCTTATGGATTAGGCGTTTAGATCTTAAGGCACGTTTCAGAGCCTTAGTGATAACATCAATATGGTATTGACCTGAAAACAAACATGTAGACCAACTGGAACAAAATTGAAGACTCAAAACATAAGTACCCATAACTCTAGTCAAAAACATACCCTGGGGATAAAAAAGCATCTTCAACAAATGGGAAAAGGAATGCATGGAAAATTGGATGCAGAAGAATGCAATTAGACCTGTATGAAAGAATGAAATTAGATCTGTATCTATCACCTTGCACAAAAGCTAACTGCAAATAAATCAAAGACCTAAACCTGAAATCTGAAATATTGTTGCTAGCTCATTCAGCCCTGTGAAAATCAGTGTGGAGAATTCTCAAAAGAATCTTCCATATGACTCAGCTATACCACTCTTTGTCATATGCCCAAAAGTCTTGATTTCCTACTCCAAAGATGTTTGCTCAGTCCCATTCATTGCCTCTCTACCCACAATGGCTATGAAAGAAAAACAGCCTAAATGTTCCACAACCAATTAATTCATAATAAAAATATGGTACTTATACCTTATGGATTACTATTCATCTGAAAGGAGAAATGAAATCATAAACATTTCAGGTGAACAGATGTAACTGGAGAAAGATCATATTGAATGAGGTAACCCAGACCTAGAAAGACAGATGTTGCATGTTCTTTCTCATTGGAGGCTCCTAGCTTCAAATCTTCAGATGTGAATACATAGCCTGGAAAGTAATATCCTATTGCTGGGTTGTGGTGTAATGAGCAACAAGAGAGAGAAATACCAGGGCACACATGATCTGATCATCAAAATGGAAGAACGTGTCTCTTTGTGGAGGGAAAAGGGAATTATCAGGATACAAGTGATCTCTTAGGGGAACTAGAAAAGGAGGAACTCTTTGTAGACTGGGGAAAGAGGCAAATTACAGCAGTAATTAAATAGAAATATTGGTTTGTGAAAAACCATGAGAAAACTGTACTATTAATTATTTCAAGATTAAAAAGCAAACCTCCTATAACACATGTAATTCTATGTATAAATATAGATACATAGCTAAGACAGCAAGAAGATAATTTACTGTATTTCACATTGTACTTGGCCACAGTTGAGAACTAGTCCAGAATGCCAAAGGTCCAGGGCAGAAGGCCAGCGGGACTGTTTTTGGTTGTAAAGAAGGTAGTCAGTTTCTCAGGTGAGTGGGGCAAAATGATGTTCCATGTCCACTGAGAATTCTTACTGGCAGCAGCATACAGTCCAGCAACTGTAGCAGCATCCCAGCCTTCAGCATTCCTTACTTCTGCTCCTGCATAAGCTAATTTATTCTGCCTCATCTTCCTTCTCTTGCTCTTCAGCCTGCACATTCCCTTCTGTCACTTCACTCTCATGGTACAGCACTTTCAAGGAAGATGACACTAAGGCCCACAGAGCTACATATATAGTTTTAATGAACTTTCCTCATCTAGGCTAATGGTGCTCCCTCCAAGAGCCAAAGAACAGCTAGCAAAAACCCCAATATCAAATGTGAGAATCACTCTTTTTAGTTGTCGGCTAGGGCTGTCCAAGAGACTCCCCAAACACACAGCCTATGCTGTTGCCCTTAGTTAGCCCTGAGAGGTAGAAAGTAAGTTCTTATTGCTGAAGACACCATGTACTTCAGAAACAGGAGCTAGAGACCCCTGATCCAGGCCTTCCCTGAGAACTATCTTTTATGGTACCATTGGCAACATCAATACTTTCAAAGGAGGGAGGTAGTCTACGTCCTATCCAGCTATGACACTTATGGACCACATCAATGACCAGCATGGCACAATAACATGACAAGTGTAATAGTGGACTTAAGACCTATTCAACAAGAGGAATATCACACCTGGTACTAGAAATCTAACTAATTTTTCCGTGCTAGAAAAGTCATAGTTTTTAGAAGGGAATATACAACCTCTAATTTACTAAAACAGCATAACCCATACCCCTTATCAAGAAACTTCTCTTTGACATGTGGAGACCACTACAGAAAACCAATCAAGCTGCAAATTGTGGATCCAAGTCCTAATAAAATACCCCATATCTAAGGGTAGAAGAACAATGGAAGGGCCAAATAGATATTAAGAGTCAGGGATCAGGAGCTGTACCCATAAAGTCTCAGCAACATGACAGTCTAAATATGAACTGAAATAGAACAACACTAACGGGCACGTCAAACTAAGTTGTAAAAAAGCCTACAAGGCCACAAGTCCTCAACCCTACACAAAATTCTACGGATGACCGAGTAAAGCTGAGCACAGAAGAAGTGATTCCCCGCCCCCCAGGGAAAAACACACCAATTGGTTGATAGGTGTTTAAAAATCAGCCTTGAAAACATACATGCAAGTATGTTATATATAATTTTATTTACATATATATCATATCCATATATATGCAATAACAGTTAATGAAAAAAGAGGACATGAATTTGAGAAAAGTGGGGAACAATCTATGGAAGGTTTTGGAGGAAGGAAACAAAAGAATAAAATATTATAATTAGATTAAAATATCTATCATATATGTATATACACATAAATTTTTCAACCATGAATAATAAAGATATACCATTTACTAGAAAATATATGCAAATTAAATCAGTCATAGACATATTTTTCCTTCATTTGCACTTACTATGTTTTATATAGTTACAGAACCATGTATCCATATATGACATTAAAGCAGAAATGAACAGAGTAGAATGATAAGAAGGGGAAAGAAAATGGGAAGGCTTGATATATAACATATTTTGCATACAAATAAGAATGATAATAATAATAATAAATAATAATAATAGTAATTCTGACCTGTGTAAGTAAGAGCGAGTCTTTGGTGCATAATCTTGGGGATTAGATGAGCCATTTTCTGTTTTATCTATTACCATGACTATAGTGCATATAGGAGTATGGTAATCCTTACCTCTATTCCTACTGGCTTATTGGTATACTTGGAGCTTCCAGTATAGACTTACACAGTCTCTAAAACAAGAAGCCACAGGTTGCTTTGGTGGTAATATGGAGACTGTACTCCAACTGCTTCCCTGTATCTCCTCCTTCCGTCCCTTCCCATCATCTTTGGATCCTTGCTGCTCCATCTTGGTGCAGCCAGTCTGACACATTCCTTGTCCTCTCTGCTGAAGACTACACTATCCTAACACAGACATTTTTAATCCCCTCCGTGACTGCTGTCGTTGTTTGAGTTACAGGAGATTCCACTACTCTCTTTCTTTGCTTCATCGTACTGCATTTTCATATGTAATTTTTATTGACAGCTAGATAACTTAGAGGATGTATAAAGACAATTACCTGAACAGAGGTAAATAGATTTTACTCTGGGAAGGGGTACAACTTTGTTTTTGCTGGAATGTTACTCTAGTTTGAGTCATCTACCTAGACACTAAGCTGAACTGGGGGGGTGGTTCATGTCTATGGATGAAACCCAGGGAGGCTACGATTTGAATATTTCTTTGAAAGCTTATGTCCAAATGTCTTTTCTCCTGTATTAGCACAAGGAGGGGAGACTTTAAACTGTATTCATCTGTGAGGGTTGTCCCCTCGTGGCATGTCCCCCAATGCCTCTCCCCAGCGGTAAGTCTCACAGGAGCAGGAACTTTCTTTCTTGCTCCCCACCCCCCTGCATTGCCCTTGGCCAGGCAGTACACTTGTGCCCCATAATGATGCTGCATGAAGCCCACATAACATGCTGATCTGCGATTCTCAGACTTCAAAGTTGTGAGAAATACATTTTTCATCATTATAAATCACTAAGCCTGTGGTAGCCCATAATAGTAATAGAAAATGGACCAAGACAATCTTTATGATCATCCAGTAAAGATGATCATAAGATACCTAGTTGAAGTTCAGGTTAGGCAGATAAGGTATCTCAATGCCATACCTCCTCCTCTGAACCCTCCATCCTTGGTCCCAAGTATCTTCTGGGCTGGGTCAGAGTAAAGGGTCATATTTTTCAAGTTGCTTAATGTAGGTCCTTATTTGCTTGAGTTGGAGGGGATGGGGTTTTTGTTGACCTGATTAAGGATAATTGCCAATTCTTGTGTGTTCTTATTATACTATAAGTGGCATCTTTAGGTTTTTTTCCTAGTTGCTGGTAAATAACCATTACAATTTGCTTTTTTTTGTACTTAAAGAGTGTTTAGTAAATGAACTGATTTCTTCTGACAGCCTCTCAATTTACCTTTCAGTTGCCATGACTAAAACATCTGAGGTAATGAATTTAAAAGGATCCTAATAATAACAATATATCAACATACACAGTAAGTTCAGTTTAGTACATCATTTCAGAAGCTTCTGTTCTTGGCTCTTGGCTGTTTTGCTTTTTGTGCCCAAGTCAGTCAACATGACAGAGAACACATGGGGCAGGGAGCATACAGGAAACATCCGTGTCTCAATATCCTCCCCAAGGGTATCTACACACTAACTCAACCCCATCCTACCTGGACCTACCTTAAATGGTCCAGCAAGTCCTCAAAGCATCATAGGAGGAAGACAAGCTTTTAGTTCATGGAATTTTGGAGAGATGCTCCATTGTTACCTGTGTCCATGCCTATGGTTCAGTCCTAACCACTATTCCTCTCAGCTGATTGGTGAAGTTCCTCTGGGAGTGTCATAGAAGGAGATAGAGTGGCTTTCTCCATCTGATGCTATAGGCTGCGAACTATAGACGTGTTTAATGTATGAGAAAGCAGCACACTTCTCCAATGACTGCTCACCTTTTCCTGCTCAGTTCATCATCCTAGAGCAGTTAATCCTTGTAATGCTGATCCACAGGCATCTTGTAGCCTCACTATCCATTTCACCAACAACCTAGGTAAGTGCTGATGCCTTTGTACATTTCCTCGTGGAAGATCCTTGTCAAGGTAATTATTCATATACTTTCCTTTTAAAATATGATTTGAAAGGTTCTTGTACCTTCTTGAAGTAGGTTTGCTATGATATGCATGTCTTAAAAGCATGTCCGTGCTTCCTGTATGATTTTTATTTCTCTCTTTTTAAGTATGTCAAATCTAGCTCTAAGATGCTATCATGACTTAAAGCAACATGTCTTTGACAGGTTTACTAATTTTCTTTTACTCTCTCGTTTAATTTTGTGATTTTTAAGAGTGTGACATCGTGTAAAGCATGTTTCCACTGAGTGTCAAGGGCCAGTCCTTTTGATGTGTAACATGAGTTGGGTCACAATTCTGTGTTCATTCATTATGTCATTTACTTTTTCCTCACGTCAATTAAAAGATTTGTCTTAATCCACCAACATAAAACTACTCTTTCTTTTGGGAGAAAAGCATGGAGTACATGGTAAAAGTGGCCATGATGGTCAATTTGACCTGATTTTAAATGACCTATTGCTTTTGGCATGTCTCTGATGGTGTTACTGGAGGGAAGGAACGTACTGAGGAAGTCCTATCCTCAATGTGAATGGCACCCTGAAGTGTGTGACTGAGCTGCAAAGAAGTTCCTGTCAAAACTAGTTTGCCCATACCTAGCTTTATCCCTCTGATAAAGTATGTCTGTCATTGCTACGGCTATGCTCTGCTGACATCATACTCTGGCTTCTTTGGCTTTCCAATGTGGACTGAATAACTTAGTGTCACAGACTCTCCAAGGGAGAGTCCAAACTGTCAGCTCCTGATTAGGACTTCTGAGGGGGTCCAGCTTTTGACTATGTACTTACCAAATTCCTTGACAATTTTGCGGATACCTAACCTCTATCATATATTTCATCATATATGAACTTCATTGGTCTGGTTCCTCTAAAGACCCCCTACCTAATAAAATTAGTGTTGAATTTAATTTCACTGGAGTCAAAACTCACAAGAGGTGTAGATAGCTTGAATTCTTTAAAACTCATTGATAAATTCTTCCTCTGAGATGTGGTTGCATCTTCTGGAATGTGGCATACAGAGCGCTATACATATATGGGTCTGGTTTTTGCTTTTCATGGAATCTAAGGCATTGCCCTGACATCTCTAACTGATTCTATTCCCAAGGTTTGTGGTCTAGCAAATGACCAATTAGAGCAAACTCTCATTTATTCTTTTAACAAATACAGATCAGGTATCTGTATCTGTTCATCTTCCTCAGGATGACTCTTGGCTTTGGCTCTATGAAGCAAAGATGTGTAGCTGTGCATTGCGTTGTGTTCACTCCACAGATCTCCAAATTTCTATCCTTGTCCTCCCTGTTTCCCGTGACTCTAGAATTCCTCTCTGAGTTGGCCATTGGGTTTCTTTGACATTCTCTGAGCGGCAGGCAAACGAGTCCCCTGCCACTAGGCCTCTGGCTTGTACAGTAAGGAATTAATCCACACAAGAGGGCAGCTCCAAATTGGCTGATCAGCAGTTTGTTTCATCATCTACTGGGACCAAGCCATTTAGGAAAGTTCTTTGTATAGCCACAAGATGGCGCCATGAGATGGCGCCATTATCTTCAAGGCAAGGATCGTGGCACCTCAGGTGGAACAGGAATGTGGAATAGATGCAGTGGTGGCGGTGGAAATGGTAAGGTTGCCTAGAGGGAGGAAGACAGGCTACGTTATATAATTTCATTTTCTTCTCTGTATGAAAAATAAATTGTTTTGATTTTGAAAAGATTGCATTGGGTTCTCCACGGAGGAGAAATTGGGAGTGGAGAGATATGAAGCAGGTAGTAAAGAAACTAGTTAGGAAGGTGACGTAGAAACCTTGGGTGTCTGAGAGTAGGTTTAGAAGTGTCTGTTCTTATCCTCAAGTCAATTACAGCCAAAGGAAGGAGTTGTATAATCTTAATTCGCTTTGGGAAGAATAATATTTCTGTGTGTCTACAAGCATTTTCTCCTACCTTCCTTTTTCTGTGGTCACAGCAAATTAAAAGCAAGTGTGTCCTTTAGAGCAGTGACCTGTCTACTGTGTAATATATAAGGCACATCACTCCTTTCCTAGGTGAGAGCAGACAGAGGGGGCTGCAAGGACTGTGATGGTGTCTCTTAGTGTCTGCTCATCTGTTTGGACATAGCAAAATAGCAAAATAAAAGTTGTGGAGAATTGATATAATCTATTATTTTCCCTGAATAAAAAGACACACCATTCTTCCTTTATTTCATTCTTGTCTTACACCATCCAACAATTTCTTGTCATTTTGTTTGTTAAGATTCTTACATTTTCAGAATATCTACATTTATGCATATTTATGCATATTCTTAAACACTTTCATGTGAAGATCGTTTTTTGGTTGTTTTGAGACAGGGGCTTCCTCTAGAACTCAAGCTGGCCTTGGTCTCATACCAATCCTCCAGCCTCAACCTCCTCAGTTTAGGGATTAGAGGTAAAGGTGGTGGATGTAGTTTTCCCTTGATAGAATTATCAGTGCTTCCCTTGGAGCATGCGCTAATGAAGCACCTAGAGATGCTTATGCTTGTAAGTTGCTTCCAGTAAATTCCAATGTTTATTTCAGCTTATCCTTTGGGGCTTTCTTTAACTATAATTATGGCATTTAAAATATGTAGTAGTACAGAGAAATACATTCTCACTTGAAAGCAGCATACCACTTTGTATTCTTCCCTTTCTTGCTTGACTGCTTTAATTTTTAGACTAAAAACGATGGCTGCATCTTTAATAGGGATACATAAAAATGAAGTTGCATGTGGTTCAAAATTAAATGCAATTTTTTCATTAATTATGAGTAGTAAAAACAATCAATCCACTTAGAATAAAGTCATTTCTATATTGATTTTTAAAAATAAATAAAATCCCAACCACGTGATATCTATACAAGAGTTACTTCTGGGAGTGTGGGAGCCAGCAACCAGTCATCAAGTGAGCCCTGGAATGAGCTCGGGAAGCAGACACCATTCTGTGTTGCAAGAAAAAAATTCTCATTTACTTGCAGGTCATCATACAGCCCAGGCAGGTAGACTATGCCCAAGACAACCTCTGCCTCTGCCCAGTGCCACCCAGCAGGGGCAGGGCATAGCATTCCTGAGACAACCCTGGACACTCAGAGGCCAGAGGTGCCTCTAAGATAAGCAAGTAAGTGGTGGAGAGAAGAAAGAAAAGGAGGAGCAGGAGGATACATGCACGATGAAGAAAGGCAGAACTGGAGAAACTTGAAGGTAGTAAAGAATGGCCTGATGCAAATAGCAAGCAATGACACCTCATAGCGGGCCATGCTGGGGTACTGGCCTCCACTGCCACTGAGCTCTGTGGCTCTGCAGCAGCGGGTGGTCTGTACCCAGGAAAGGCCAAACAGAAATTCTTCGTCTGGGCTGCCCCTGGGGCCCTGTTGATGTCCGAGGACTGGATAGTACTGGCCCCACCCCTTGCCTAGGCATCTTGGGAAAGCTGACCCTTGAAAGCAGGAGAGTTGGCCCCATCCCGTTCTAGCTCCAGCACTTGGGAGAGTGGGCCCACCTCACCAATAAGCACAGTGGAACTAACTATCTCTAGTTGCAGGGGTTGTGGGCGAGCTAGTCCTGAGGGTATGAGGATTGGAAAGCAGGCTCTGCCATTTGATTGTCAATTGCTGGCATGGGTGAGAGAGAGAGAGAGAGATCACTCTTCTATACACCACTACACCTCAGCACCTATGGTATGCAGGAGAGCTGGCCCCAAGATCATGAGAGCCGGAGAGATGTCCCTAGCTGTCACTGATGGCAGCACTCAGTAAAGCAAGAGAGTAGGCCCTGCAGCGAAACAGAGCAGGTCCTGTTGATGTGGACTCAGGTTAGCCAACCCCAGGGCATGAGAGTGGGAGAGAATGATCTGACCCTTGCTGGTTACAGCATTGGGTGAGCTAGCCAGGATATGCCTGCCAGAGAGCTTACTTTGTGGTGTGGGTGTGGGTGTGGGAGAGCTGACAGGTTCACCTGCTCGGCTACCACCCAGGCCCAGATCTAGAGCTTTCAGTTGGTGTACCCCAATATCTACCCCATCTATGAACTACTGGAACACTTGAAGGGACTGATCCTACATATCCAAAGCTGCAACAGGATACTGTCAACACAGAGCAACAACAGGATATCCAGTATTGATAGTGTAGCAGAAGCCAGAAGGTTTGAACCGGACCAATGGGTCACTGCAATGCAAATTTGCATGTAAAGAAGTGTAGACGAAAGTGTATACACTCCCTATCACACTACAGCTTTCACAATGAGAATTTCTTTTCTTTTATGTAGGAGGTTGCAAGGCTGGAGAGCTGGTACTGAGGGACAGGGAGATGAGTGGGGTTGGGGTGCATGATGTAAAATTCACAGAGAATCAATACAAAGTTAAATAAAAAAGGTTACTCCTAGCACAAAGATACACTGACTGTGAATACTGACCCATTTACACCAATATAAATACCACTATTTTGTCACCACATGATATAAACATGTTTTAAAAACATTGTGCTATATCCCATAAATATGGAATTATATATCAACTAAAAGGAACATAAAACTTTCAAGGAGCTGAAGGGGTCTTCAACCCTATAGGTGGAAGAATAACCAGGAACTAACTAGTACCCCCTGGGCTT
>LR753311.1:1583798-1622200 GCA_902729485.2 Mus minutoides
AGTTGGCCATCAGTGGGAAGAGAGGCCCCTTGGTTATGCAGACTTTATATGCCCCAATACAGGGGAACGCAGGGGCCAAGGGGTGGGAGCGGGTGGGTAGGGGAGCAGGGCCGGGAGGGGGGAGGATATAGGGAACTAGCTGGATAACACTTGAAATGTAAATGAAGAAAATATCTAATAAAAGTAGAAAAAAAAATCACAGCAAGGCAGAGCAGCCTTGGGCTGTCATGTGACCCTCTGTCTTGTGGCATACTTTTTATGTCTATTTACTGTAGCACCTAGTGTAACCATAACTAATACATAAATTAAAAAATACGACCAGAAAAAAAAAACTTTCAAATTGGCAATTTCAATGTTTAAAAAGGGACAGGAAAATAAACAGGAAACTACTGAGAATGTGAGAGGAGGAAAGGAGGAGAAAATAAGGGAGAATATGATTAAAGTTAGTCAATAAAAAGAAATGGTGTTATGGTGGAACTTGTTGCTCTAGCTGCATATGTAGCAGAGGATGGCCTCGTCAGTTATCAATGGGAGGAGAGGCCCTTGGTCCTGTGAAGGTTCTATGCCCCAGTATAGGGGGATACCAGGAGCAGGAATGGGAGTAGGTAGGTTGGGGAGCAGGGGGAGGGGGAGGGCATAGGGGATTTTCAGAGGGGAAACTAGGAAAGGGGATAACATTTGAAATGTAAAGAAAATATCTTTAAAAAACGAAAGAAAAAGAAAAGAAACAGGGTCCACATCAAACACAGTCTAACTTAACTTCTGAAAGCCTTAACCAAGAAGCCTTAAATGTTTTTTTTATCAGACTAAATAAATCTATGCTAAAATCACTATATTAGATTTCTGAGAAAGAAAAATCATCTAATTGATTAAAAAATCTTACTTAAAATTTACTTTCTTAAAACAGTGTTAGTTGGTTGATATTGTTTTTCCTATGAGGTTGCAAAGCCCTTCATCTCCTTTGGTCCTTTCTCTAGTTCACCCATTGGAGACCCTGTGCTCAGTCCAATGGTTGGTTGTGAGCATCGTCTATATATATGTCAGGCTCAGGCAGAACCTCTCAGGAGACAGCTATATCAGGATCGTGTCAGGAAGCACTTCTTGGCATCCTCAATAGTGTCTGGGTTTGGTGACTGTATATGGGATGGATCCCAAGGTAGGGCAGTCTCTGGATGGCCTTTCCTTTAGTCTCTACTCCACACTTTATGTATTTTATTTTCTCTTCTAAGAAGGATTGAAGTATCCATACTTTGATCTTCTTCTTAAGCTTCATGTGGTCTGTGAACTGTATATTGGGTATTACGAACTTTTGGGCTAATATCCACTTATCAGTGAGGGCATATCATGTGTGTTCTTTTCTGACTGGATTACCTCACTCAGGATGATGTTTTCTAGTTCCATCAATTTGCCTAAGAAGTCATTGATTTTAATAGCTGAGTAGTACTCCATTGTGTAAATGTACCACATTTTCTATATCCATTCTTCTGTTGAAGGACATCTGGTTTCTTTCCAGCTCCTGACTATTATAAATAAGGCTGCCGAGAACATAGTGGAGTAAGTGTCCTTGTTATATGTTGGAGCATCTTGTGGGTATATGCCTAGGACTAAACTACCAACCAAAGAGTAAACATAGAGAAACCCATGGTTCCAGCCATATATGTAGCAGAGGATGGCCTTGTTGAGCATCAGTGGAAGAAGAGGCCCTTGGTCCTGTGAAGGCTTGATGCCCCAGTGTGGGGGAGGGGAGGTGGGAGTAGGTGGGTGGGTGGGGGAACATGCTCATAGAAGCAGGGGGATGGGGAGTGGGATAGGGAATTTTTGGTGGGGGTTAAACAGGGAAGGGGGATAACTTTTGGAATATCCAATTTTAAAAAGTCTGAGTTAAAAAATACAAAGTAAGCATTTACAGAAATGGGAAAAGAGACTGATATGGAACAATACTCACAGAATAGTAATACATTCTCCATATCTATTAATAGCAGCAGATAGATTGATAGTGGACTACAGATAATTTGATACAGTGGCTAAGAAGAAACATTTAGAATACAGGACATGCTCACTGCGGATTCACTCTGAAGGTATTTTGTCTTAGAGTTGCACTGTCAGACTGAATTCATTTCAGCCTATTTCCAAAAAAGACACCAGCTATACTTTTACCCAAGAGGTAATTCACTTCTAAATCATTGGCAAAAATACAGCAAAATTTCAATCTGATCAGAAATTAACCCATGGATTAAAGAAGAAACTGAGTCTTAACATTTAGAAAGTATATTTAAAAACTATTAAGCCTTGATCATGCAAATGAAAATATTATAAGAAGATGTATAGCTCCAAATTTATATTGGAGAAAGTGACTAAGAAAGATGAAATGAACCTAATCCACACAAAGTCACCCAAAAAAAAAAAGTCTATTTCAAGCCAAGAATCAGAGGTAAATATAATTAGCAGATAAACATAATCAAAACATAAAATTAAAAGTAACAAAGTCAAAAGGAGGCTCTTTGAGAGACAAAAATGGAGCCATTTCTGGCAAGAACATGACAAGTCGAAGACAATTAAATATACACAATCCACGTGACGAGCAATCCCTACCGCAGGCCCTGCATGACCACCAAGAAGGAGCCACGAGGGACTGTGCCCTAATAGTCTCTGACTGTAGAGAGAAAATGAACACTTTTCCAAGCCAAAGAAACCTTAGAAGAGGCTCTCAATAACAAAACAGAGGACACTCAGCTGGAAGAACGGGATTGATGGCTTCACCCTCCTCATTTTTTAATCTGCTCGTGCACTTGACATTCTTAGGTACAGTCAGGAAAGGGATGGTGCACACTGAGGACCAACAGGAACTGCTATGAAGTCTACAGAAGGAAGGATCTGATCTGATCTGACCTACAAGGATGCTGGCACAGGACCAATAACCTCCCAGGACCGGGGTTGGGGGAGGAAGTTCATGTTCAGAGTGTAGGTTGTCAGGGGGCGGGCACAAAATCCCAAGCTTTCTTACTCACCACACCAGTGAAGAACACAGCAAGGAATGAAAGCTAATAATAATTCTGAAAACACAGATAACTCAGAAAAAAAAAAAGGCATCAAGTTACTGGAAGTGTGATTTATGGAGCACGTCAACGGGAATAGGATCCTGGAAAGACCAAGGAAGCATCCACCCTAGAGGAGAAGATTCCCCTAGGCCTTCGTGTGCACCAAGGTGCAGTGTGGCAAGCTCCAGCTTATGAGTCCATACCAGCCTCCATCCCCAGAGGCAGACAGACAAGACCTAGGTCACACGTCTCTAACACACATGAACAATTGCATGACAGGAAGGAGCCTGGAGAAGGTTTACATGAATTGAACAGCATCTTAGAGAGAGGACACCCCCACCAGGAGAAACCCAACTAGGAAAAGGGTTGTTTCTGAGAATCCCACTGAGCACCCTAGGACTTGCTGGCACCTGCCTGGGCCCTGCAGAGCTCCAGTCACTCTAGTGCTGCTAGGTAGCTAGCCCTGGGGTTGCCCCCTGTCCCCTCTGCACACATGAGCAGAAGAGCAGAAGTAACTGGATGTCATTTGCCCGGTCTCTTTTTAACACCTTCCCCCCTTCAAAAAGGACCTGAATGTGCTTTCACTTTCAATTAGTGTCTCTAGATGAGCTTGTACCAAGGTGAAAGTATCCTCAGAGTGGGAACACCCCCAACTGCAGGAGGAAGAGTGTGTCCATCCTGAGGACTTCCCAGGTTGTAGAATTCCCAGGAGGCCAATCCAAGGAAAGGTGTGAATTCAAAGTGTGCGGGGGCGGGGGGGGGGTGAGTGGAGGGAAGAGGCTTGTGGGGGTCAGTGTTGCACTAAGAAATCTGTCGTCCATCATCTCAACCCAAACAAATACAAATTCAAATCTTTTAGGATGATTTAAAACGAGAAACCATGTGCCTGATGGATGGAAGTTGTGGGAAGGACCAGAAGAATGAACCACATCCGCAGAGAGATGGTAAGAAGCAGAGGGGAAGATTATGAACTACATGTGGTAGATGTATGCCTCAGATGGCCAGTGAAGACCCAGGAAACGTTCATGCAGACCATTTCAATCCTCTTGCTGGAGAACACGCTGCATACCCGGAAGAAGCCAGTTTGGAAGGCTAGGCATTGTATGACTCCATCACTCTGACATTGTTGAAAGGCAGTCTTAGGGAGATCCCGCCAAGGCAAGCAGTTGCCAGGGACTGAGGGGTGAGAGGGGAATAAGCACAGGAGTCTTTTAGGTCAGTGAGACTGGTTTGCATGTAGTTTCAAAAGTGTGTAGCGGACATTTAACTTAGTCATAAAGCCTAACTCACATCAGCTGCTAGCAGTAGGGACGCCATTTCTGGGAGAACCAGCACACAGCATCAGCTTCTGCGTTTCCCTCAATTGCTTTTCGAAAATTTTAAAGATCGGAGGAGTTGAAGTTTTGATACCAAGATATGTACGCAGTAAGAAAAAGTACTGGATGAAAAAATAAAGAGCATTTTGTTATAAGAAAGGCAACATTCCTCCAAGAATAAAGGAGTTATTTTTATCAGTGCACAAATTAAAGTAAAATTGTTCAGCACAGAAAGTTCAAGTTCCTAGTGTTAATAGAAACTGATGCTGGTACACGTTAACACATTGTGTGCAGGCAAAACCAGAATAAAAACCAAAACAGCAGTTATGATACAGTCTTGGGCTGTGGCTCAGTGCTGCTCTTCCAGGGGAACAGAGTTGGGTTTCAGCATCCACGTGGCTCGCATCTCCGTGAATCTATGTCCATCTCCAGGGACCTGATACTCTGGCTTCACAGGCTCTGCCCTCAACATGTATGCACACACATACACATAAATAAAAAACATTTTAAGAGATATAAAACAATAAATTTAACTTAAAAGTAAAACTAATAGAAATGTGTTAACCTCAAAACCCTAATAGCCGGAGAATAGCCCTTATTTTCAAGCAGTCACCAAAGTCAACGATGCAATAACTGTAAAAGAATTCGATTAACAAATTAAACTAGTATCTTTCTAATGTAGCTTGATACTTTCTCCATTTAAATGTATATGACATTAAAGGTAAGATAAAAAAATATATCTGGAAATTGTGCTCTTAAAATGTAACATAGAAACCAACCCCACCAAACAGGAACGAAGTAAATCCCAGTATAAAGTTTAGCTAAATTCATTAATTAATGCTAATTAACAAACCAAGTTAACGCCTTAAAATAGAATATATTAAAATACAAAAATGCTCCTTCATTGCCATTGATAAGATGAAACTGAAGTTAATTTTGCACTTATAAGAAAATAAATGTCTTCAAATTACATTGTAAAGAGATAGGGATGGAGCCCAGTGATAGAGACTTGTCTAGAAAAACCTGGATGAGAGGAAGAGGGGAGAGAAATATCAAGGGGAGGTCAGTAGCCTGGAGAAGTGGTGATAAATGACTCACTGGTTCCATACTGTGTGTGAGCTGCTACCACCCAGCCCAGCCCATTGCTACTGCTGAGTGCTAAATTTTCCTGAAAAATGGCCTGTCTGGATGTTCCAGTGTGCACACTGACCTGTGAATTAGTTCTGACATGCACATTGAATGGCATTCCTGGGAAACAGGGCACAGCCTAAAGCGATCTCACACTGCCTGTCCACAAAGCTCCAACCTCAAGTTAAGGTCTGGGTGTGCTCATTCATGAAAATTGGAGATAGTCCGTACCTCCAGAGGGGTTTGTGGAAGAACGCTGTCAAATAGTGGTATCTGTTTTATAGCATTCCCATGCAGTTGGTGCTTGTCTGTATAGAAGATTTGGTACTGTGATTCCTAGGGTCCTGCTACACCCACCTTGTCAGGCATGGGTGACATCCTCAGTACAGAAGGCAAGCCCATGCAGTCCCTGGCTGACTCCTGGTCTGCCCCAATCTGCACCAGCCCCATACACCTGGCTGCTGGCCAGTCAGTAAACCCCTTCCAGGCCTGTGTTCACTGTGCTATGGTGTTTCTGTTGGCAATGCATTCAGAATATAACCTAGCGCAGCCTGTGAAATGTTCCTTGGGAGCGGGTGTCATTGCTGAGTCACCCCAGGAGTCATTGTACATTTTGTTTCTCCTTTATGTATTCATATCAGTCTGAGAGACATCATGATTATGTATCTCTTCAAAAGTTGATGAACTTGCCAGGTCTGGCAGCACATACCTCTAATCCTAGCACTCAGAGAAGCAGAGGCAGGTTGACCTCTGTGGGCTTGAGGTCAGCTTGGTCTGTACTATCAGTTCCAGGCCAGACAGAAATGCATAGTGAGACCCTGACTCAGAGAAAAAAAACAACTCAATGAGGAACTTACTTGAGGGCAAACCTCACTGACTATTTTTGGGGAGGATTCTGCTGTTCTAAAATGTCAGTAGACATATGGCACACTGACACAACTGTTTTATGTCCATATAGCTTCCATCATGCTTGCAGGTTTCCTAACAACTCATACATGTTTGTTCCTGGATACAGCACATTCATAGACTCAGGATGCTGAGGTACAGAGCTCCCATAGCTGCCAGTTCACATCAATCTGTCTCCTCTCAGAACCCACTTTTGCCCCTTATGCCGAATTTAAGTAAAAAATCAATCACAAATGAGAAGATTGTCCAGACAGTGATGAATTCCCCATCATGACATCGGGCATGGCATCTACACACAGCTGACTTTTACTTTTGAAATGTCTCCTCTGGATGAAAACTCCAGAGAGTGCTATTGTCTAGCTGCATATGAAAACTAAACTTTAGATGATTTGAACAATATATATGATTACTAGGATAAAAACCTCTGGATCTGATTGATGTTTTTCACTAGCTGATATTCTTCCTTCCCCTTCCTTCCTTCCTTCCTTCCTTCCTTCCTTCCTTCCTTCCTTCCTTCCTTCCTTCCTTCCTCCCTCCTCCCCTCCCTCCCTCCCTCCCTCCCTCCCTCCCTCCCTCCTCCCCTCCTTCCCTCCCTCCCTCCCTTTATTCCTTAAACAGAAAAGACAGATAATGGAATGGTGCTCTGCTTGACCTACAAAGGACAATGCTTCTTAGGTTCACTTAAAGAGCACATGCTTTGGGAGTTGGTAGGGTGTGAATATTTTGTTGCAACTGTACATTTGATCCTCTCCCTCTATGATTAGGTACATTAAATATCTATATGAAGTTGCATGGACAGATAAAAAAAATGGTAGTCAGTGAGGTGGTGGAGAGTTGGTAGAGACTGCAAAAAACCACATGTGTTTCAAGATTGTAGACCTGAGTTCAGATCCTCATAAGCGAAGGAAGCCAGATGTGGTAGCACATACAGTGCTCCTTCATTGCGTTAAGAGATGGAGAAAGCATAATCCCCAGACCCTGCAATCCAGGCAGGCTGTCATCTATACAAGGGAGTAAGAGCCCTTGTCTCAAATAAGGTGCAAGTCCAGGGCCAACACATGAACTACACACACACACACACACACACACACACACACACACACACACACACACACACACACACACACACACACACACACACACACACACATACACATACACGGCAGAGACAGAGAGACAGAGAAAGAGACACAGAGACAGAGAAGAGAGAGACAAAGACAGGCACATACACACAGACAGAGAGAGAGAGAGAGAGAGAGAGAGAGAGAGAGAGAGAGAGAGGACAGTCAATGGAACATTTATAGCTACCATCAAATGGGTCATATAATTACACTGTCTCTACATTCGTCATTTCTCCTCACCTTCTCCCAGAAGGTACCCATCTCCACTCATGTAGGTTTGAAGACTCATAAACCCCATGCCACTTGTCTAATGTCACTAGCCTACTAACATAGGTTTGTAGTGTCAGCACCTGACCTCAACTCATTCTAACCCTAAACCTAAAATCAGGTCAATCTCCACTGATAATTCAATTCTGCTTCTGCAGGAACACACAGTCCTTCCTCAAGAATTTGGGTCCCAAAGGTGTTATCACAGGCTTGGTGAGACAGCTTCATATGGAACAGGAATTTCAAGGCTTCTTTACAGGAGTTAGAAGAAATCATGGTTTCTTTGTGATGGGTGGGTCTTTCGTGTTAATTTCTTCTAAGCAGTTAAGTACTTTAATTTATGTTCCAATTAGCATGACATTATTTCAAAAGATTGCAGTAATTCAAAATTCTGAAGCCTGAAAAACATCCTAAGAAAACAGTCTGCCAAGCACACAGAGGTAATATTGCTGTGGGTGATACCTTGCCTCTGCAGACATACATAATCCACTCCAAAGACCTCCCTATGGAAAGTGGAGATTTTAGCAATCATGGCTATAGAGCCAGAGAATGGAAATGTTAACTAAAAATGAAGGAGATTGGTGAGAATGGTTGAAAATTTCCCTTTTGTGTTGTCTATCTCAATCCTGATTAGATCATAGCAAAATTCACATTCTAATACACTGCTGCCCCAAATGATCATGCATCAGATCTTTCTTTGATCCAGGAAACTATATTTTTCAAATGTCATAAAGTTGGATGGGTGGGTGGCTCATTGGCTCAAGAGCTTGCTGGGCAATCAGCAGTGCCATTTCTTAGCATCCAGATAAATGCAATTCCAGCTTCAGAAGGCAGGACAGGATTGTCAGGGTGCCATGGCTGCCTCTACCTATGTGCAAGTCTCCTTTAGATAAAGAGACTCTACCACAGTGTGTGAGAGTGAAGAGTCATGGAGGACTGTTCACAGCATTCACCCACCTTACTGCACATGTGCATGTGCACTCATACTAATAAACATCTGGATATGGAGAGAAATATCACAGATAGGTTTTGGGTACCATCCAGTGTCTTGTGCCTATAAAATAGCAGCTCATGTATCATGTTCCAGCTTGTTTCCTCAAAAAAAAAAAAAAAAAAAAAAAAACCCACACATCATTCCAAATTTTTCTGATAGGTTTTTCTTTTTAAAACTTTTGTGCTCACTGAATCAATTTAGTTGAATCTTACAATTCTGGTGTCATTTAATTAAACATATATATATTTTTCCCTTCTGGGTAACGTTGCTTTCTTTCAAACGCTAAACTCTTAATTTTCACATACGAAATTCTGTGTGAGAAATATATCTTTTTACTTTGAGTGAATTTTGCATGTAAATGCATCTAATCTTGCATCAGAGAACCCAGAAATGTTTATGCTTAGTCCATGATAACATAGAGCAGAAATGGAGACTAATGCAATTCCTCTTGCCACACTGTCCCCAGCCCAGAGCTATTGCAATTCTTTCAGAGATGCTGATTTATACCTGATGTGACTAAGAGACGTTTTCAGGGTTCCTCAGGAGTCCTTTAAAAATTTTTGGGTGTCCATTAAGAGGCATGAGGATATATACTAAGATGTTTACTGTCTAGTTGCTTAGATTGGTTGTCATTAAACAGATGCTGCAGAGGGAACAGTCATCAATTGCTTGTTGTTGTTGTTGTTGTTGTTGTTGTTGTTGTTGTTGTTGTTCTTCTTCTTCTTCTTCTTCTTCTTCTTCTTCTTCTTCTTCTTCTTCTTCTTCTTCTTCTTCTTCTTCTTCTCCTCCTCCTCCTTTTAGAAAAGACTGGAATACATCGCAAACTCCATAAAATAAATCAATTAAAAATATGATTTTTAGGTTTGCTAACAAGTAACTCTGAATGGAAGGAAAGGAGAGCACAAGAATTGAGAGCTATGGGGGTGGTCTGTGCAGAAGGTGGCTGTTAGTTATGACCCCTTGTGTTTTGTGCCATTTCCAAATCCCCTTGCTCATTCTCACAAAAATACCATTGTGTGTACATATAACTACTTTCTCTTGATTCTGAAAACATAAACGTACAGAGAAAGCCTTGCAAAATGAAAATGTTTACCTGCCAGGCAGTGGTAGGCACATGCCTTTAATCGCAGCACTTGGGAAGAAGAGGCAAGCAGATTTCTGAATTCAAGGCCAGCCTGGTCTACAGAGTGAGTTCCAGGACAGCCAGGTCTACACAGAGAAACCCTGTCTCAAAAAAACCAAAGAAAGAAAAAAAAATGTTTACCATAATAATTTGTCAAAAACCCAACATCTGCTGAAAGATCAAGGTGTTTATGTACTTCCTTACATGTTTAACAATTTCTATTAATATTTTCTCAGAAACAATTTGATCTAATTTTTATATTTTATTTAATTCTACCTTGAGCTATTCTGTCCTTTGATTTGTTTCTCAACTACTGCTTTTTGAAAACAAAATAAGCAAAGCTAAATCTTACAAACAACAACAACAACAACAACAAACAAACAACCCCCCCCCAAAAACTTACCCAAGCATCTTAAAATTAATTCCAAGGAAGCTGAATACATTTTATTTTGTTAAAATGTATAGTTGTTATTGGTACTTGTTATGGAACCCAGGCCATTCTTGCCAAGTGCTCTCTCCAACAATAAATTATTTGGTCAGTCTTTGGAAAATAAAGTTAAATCCTTTCCTTATATAACAAATTTAGTTAGTTTTGTTTAAGCTATACGATACCTTCATCTCATATGTATTAACACTATTTATTATTACTAGATTTAATTTTTAGATTTTTCTTTGACATTTCTCTTTTTGACATGTTAATAAAAATATGCTGGTCACTTTCAATAATTATGGAAATTTCTAGAAATATTTTAGTTATCAATTTCCAATTTAATTTTCATGTGGTCAGGACTTTAAATTGATTGTTCTGATTTTCTGTGAAAAGACTAATGAGAAAAGGATCTGGGAAGATGGATTTTACTTTGGCCTTCAAACTCACTGGCTTTTGAATCAAGCACAATTCAAAGATTCAGACTCCTGGTTTTTGTTTATGTGATGGTAGCGGTCAGTTCACAGCTTCTCTTCTACACTCTAGTCCAGGCTTTAGTGGGAAGAAACTCACAGTATCTAGGACAAATCCAGAGACTGAGACTCAAATGTATTAGGCTTGGGTAGCAAGCCGAGTCACTGTCTGGGTAGCAAGCGGAATTACTGAGACTTAGAGAGCTTTAAGAGGGAAACAGTAGCAGGCCCCATGAGGTGGGCATTCATTGGTAACCTTGCTCATAACCATCTTGGTGGTGCATGAATTGAATCCGGGGCTTTCCACAGACTGTGAAAGTGCTCTACC
Source organism: Mus minutoides (assembly GCA_902729485.2). Lineage (NCBI taxonomy): Eukaryota > Metazoa > Chordata > Mammalia > Rodentia > Muridae > Mus > Mus minutoides. Next base: position 1,594,920 of record LR753311.1, read on the forward strand.
ACTAAGCTACATCTCCACAATTATTTTATTTGAAATATACCTATATCAATTAGGCTTGTCTCAAGCTTACACTTGCCCTGTCTTAGCTTCCCATATGAAAGCTTTGATTACAGAATTACACTGCTGCACCAATCTCTGACTCCTCTTTTAATCCACATTTCTTTTTATGCTGCCTTATTTATCTGACTTTTAAAAAAAAGCAAGATATAGCATTCCACACCTGTAATGCCAGCACCCAGAAGGCTGAGGCAAAAATATAATGATGATGTGCTGATGTTTTGCAAATGGAAAAGAACACCCTTCAGAAACCTAAATGTTGTTGTTACATATTTTAAATACTCATATTGTCATATAACCACAAGAAATTAAGGTATCTACATCATAAGCACGAGGCACAAACCCAAAATTAATTTAATCACCATGCAATAGAGGCATGTACTATTCCAGTTACAGGCCCTTGGTCTTTCCAACATCTACTTAGAAAGTCATGTGGTGTTTGTTCTTATGTCTGTTTTGGTTCTGTATCATCTTTATTGTATATTGAAACATCTTGCATTCTAAAATTTCAAACCAATTTGGTCATGGTGTATGCTCTGCTCAATGTTTTCTTGAGCTTGTTTTTCAAGAATAATGTAGAAAATTTGTGTCTATTAGATGCTCAGACGGGGTGGAATTTCATGAGCCTTTCCCCATCTATGCTGAGACTTTGAGTGGTTTGCCCTTGTGCAGGTTATGTGTATGCAACTCCAGTTGTTTGAGAGTTCATCTGGGCAATGGCTATGACATTAACAGCAAATATTAATTCATGGTAGACATACACTCCCTCTGGCTCTTACAATATTTCCATCTCCTTCTTCTATAACAATCCCTGAACCTTATAGGAGGGAGTGCGACATAGATGCCTCATGAGTACAGCATAGTCTCTTATTCTTTACATGTTGGCCAGTTTTGGGTTTCTGCATTAGTTGTTTCTACTGCAAAAGCAGCTTCTCTGATGATGGCTGGGAGATGCAATAAGACGCAAGCTCTGTGCTGAAGAGATAGCTCAGTGGTTAAGATAACATACTTCTTTTGTAGAAGAAGACCTGCATTCTGTTCCCAACACCCTCCTGGTGTCTCACAACTGTCTGCAATTCTGGTTCTCCAGTTTCATGGGATTTGACACCTTGTTCTGGCCTCCGCAGGCACTAGGCACACATGTGGCAGATATCTATGCATGCGAACAAAACACTTGCACTCACATTTTTTAATTTCTTAAAAAAGAAAATGAAAACAGAGGGCAGTGTGAGGCCATGTCCATTATACTGAGAAGTAAGGATCGAGGATTTAGCCAGAAAGTATTGGATTACTCTGCCGATATTCACGATATTCACACCACTACTATACCAGCAAGCGTTCCTTGTCAGGGAAGCAGTTATTCTAGTTCACAGGGCTGGTGCTCGATGAGACTGTTGATTATTTTTCTCTTCTTTGCTTTTAGATCTATTCCAGATACACATGTTGTTTAATTTATCATTTTGGCCAAACAACTTTAATTCTAGGAAGCCTATCTAAGTCTCTGACTTGTTCATCAATAAAGCCCTGTTTGCCTCTGCCTTGAATGTGCATGGAATTTGCTCTGAGCAGTATTGTCCTTGCTCTGCTCTCTCCAAGCACTTCCTGGAATCCTTGGAGATGCCCTGATTATTCTTCAGTTGATACTTTAAATATATGCATTAAAGTGTTTGATTATGAATGGCTAATAATTTTTCTGCTTTTACTAAAGTGAATATAGATATCTCTCTTTTGCATTATAAATGACTAATAAGAAAGAATTTTCAGAGACTTAGCTGGCCTTAGATGGGACCTGACATCAGCTCCAGTTAGAGTGGCATTGTCCAGTGCTCTGGGATGATGTCACTCAGCTGCACTCCTATTTTAAGGACAGTGTTAAGGACTTTTACTCATCTTTCTCCCCAACCCCCTTTTTTTCCAGATAATAATTTTGTCTTTAAAAACCTGGTATTTTTTTATTTCTTATTTTATTTCTCTAACAGAAACTATAAAAAAAACTTGCTTTTGCCTTTTAAAATGAAAATGTTTCATAGGTGCCAGGCCTAGAATTTTTTTTTTTTTATAAATTTTAATTTCAGACCCAGGTTTGTTATAATGACACATGGCATATTCCTGTTTGCCTTTCAGATATATCAGTTATGTTAATTTTGTTTTTTTCTTTTTTTCCTGTGGAACTGTGGTTTGTAACATGGCTATCCTGTATTTTATATTTTCAGCTGGGTCTTTATGTGGGACTCTGAAAGTGGGAGCAGGGCCTGTCTCTAACAAAATTGCCTTTCCCTTTACTGGGCTGCCTTGTCTAGCCTCAGTAGAAGGAGATGCTCCTAGTTTTACTATGATTTGCCAAGGCTGGTTGATATCCATAGGCGGCTTCCCCTTTTCTGAGGATAAAGGGAGGAGGAGATTGTAGGGGAGAGATGAGGTGAGAGGGAGGGACTTGGAGGAAAGGACGGAGGGAACCTGGGAATGGGATGTTAATAAACAACTCAATCAATCAATCAATCAATCAATCAATCAATCAATTTTTTTATGTAAAGGACTACAGAGATGTCTCAGCAATTAAGAACACAATACTCATTCTCTTGCAGAGGGCCAAAGTTTCGACTTCAGAACCTACATAAAAATGTGATACCCTCTTCTCTCCTCCATGTTTACCAGGGACTCACATGACAGCTATGCATACATGCAGGCCAAACATTTATATGAATGAAATAAAGGAAATGAAAATGTTTAAAAAAAAAACAAAGGAAATGTCCTCCCCTCTCCCCATACATGTTTGCATGATGTTGAACTAGTTTTTAATATTTGGTCTAAACTAGCATGCAACACACTGAGGCAGAAGATACATGAATTCAATTGTACTGAAAAACTTTCATACGAGAGGGACTGAACAAATGTTGCTCATCTCACTAAAATTCTTTAATGTTCAGTTGTTTTGTACAAAACTAATATATAAATTATTTTTAAATAAAAAGCATCTTAAAATCCTACTTTTATATCTATTATATTTAAGATAACAGCTATAAGGAACATTCTGAACCTGTGGAAGGCTGAGAGACGGTAACTAAGGATTCAAAGTGCAGTGGATGATAAGAACCAACATGTTGGCAAGTGCTGCCTACTTATTCCTGTGTCCTTGATGCTGTGCAAGTCACTTATTTAGCATAAAAGCAAAATACTGGAATTAAAGTAAAGGACCTTCAGAAAAGGGAGGTGATTGGGTAGTGACAATCCAGTTCACAAAATGACAGAAAGAATTGTTTCTTCATAATGTATCATGAAAACATGGAAAAATATTGAGTTTTTATTTTGGATTTTGTCACATCAACTAGACAGTGTTCAAATAGAAAATATATTCTTTATACAGAACACATAAACAAAATAACTTAATTTTAAGTAGGACATTTAAAGATAATAGGATTGAATGAATGCAGAGAATAAGCTTGAAGCTTTAATGTAATCAATAATGTATTTCTTCTGTTGCTATAACAACCTACTCAAGGCTGTACAGTTGTGAAGAATAAAGCTTTACTGGGCTCATCAGGATCTAAGTTTAAGAACATGGTGTTGGTTTCTGTTCAGCCCTGGTTGAGGGTGTCTGACTATAATCACATCATGGTGGAGTGGCATCACAGTGGGAGTATGTGTGAAAAGGAGATATCATCAAGACAGGAAGGCTGTAAGGATCAGGGCTAGAGTTAATGCCTTGAAGGATACTCCCAATGACCTAACTCTATCCATTATGAATCATGAAGATGTTCCATGTCTTCAAGGTCACACTGCCTGCCAGCCTTCCCACACTGAGGGCCAGAATTCCTACACAGGAGCCTTTGCGGGTCTCACCCAAACCATATCCACTATAATAATTAATTAGTTTTGTTATTATATGAAATTTAAGTTTGTCTTATTTATTTTGCACATTTCTATATTGTTAAATTATGCAACTGATATTGTACAAGTAAATACAAGTATAGGTAAAAGAAAGCCTCTATCTATCTATCTATCTATCTATCTATCTATCTATCTATCTATCTATCTATCTATCTGGAGAAAGGGTCACTATTTGTAGTCCTGGCTATCTTGCAACTTGTGTAAACCAGGCCAACCTCAAACTCACACATTCCCTCCCTCTGCCTCCCCAGTGGAGCTCTAGGATTAAAGAAACACCTGGCCTAGAAAACCATGTTTAAAGGATTAAAACAATGCTGAGCTGTACAATTGACTAGAGAAGAGTGCCAGCACCATGGGAGGAAGAAGAGATAAATTGGCTCAGGAATAGTCTTTCTGAAGAATGTTGAAAAGTGAGATTAAACAAACAAACAAAGAAAAAAACCCAACTCTTTTTTAAAATTGATTATAAAAGGTCACTACAGATAACCTAAGATTCAGCTTACTGATGGCAGTACCATCTTTACTGATGACAGCTTGTAATTATGCTTGCTGGTTTTTGTCAACTTGACACAACCTAAGGTCACCTGGGTAGAGGAAACTCAATTGTGAAAATGTACCCATCCCATTGGTCTTTAGGTAAGTTTGTGGACCTTTTCTTGATTGATGACTGATGGAGGACACAGTCAAATGAGGGTGGTGCCACTCACTACTGGGCAGGTGGACCTGTATTGCATAAGAAAGTAGGCTTTACAAGCCACTAGGATCAAGCCAGTAAGCAGTGCTTCCCCATGGTCTCTGGTTTATTTTCAGCCTTCAGTTTCCTACCTGGACTTCTTGCCTTGGCTTCTATCAGCTGTAAATGGAAATAAACCACATGTTGCTTTTGATATTTGTATTTGTTATAGTAATAGACAGGAAACTAGGAATTTCTCTCCTTTTGTCCTATGTTATCATTTGTTTTATTTTTCTGTTCTGAAACAGGATCTCATTGTGTAGCCAGAGTTGGCCTTGAACTCATAATCTTTCTGCCTTAGTTTCCAGAGTGCATGGATTACAGGTGCACACCACCATGCCTGGCTTTCAAGAGGTTTTCTAATAACCAAAAGAAAGAAAACAATGCATATCTATGAATGACAAAAGTCCCTTTTTATTTCATTGTCCCAAAGGCCCATAGGAGAAAATTATTACACATGCTCATCAGATTGAATGTAACTTGTAAGGTAAAGTATCAGACAGAAAAAGTAGCAAATAGTGGATGCAGAAGTCCTCAAAGATGTTAAATGGAGCCAGGAACACATTGTTATATATTTATGCAGGAAACCCCAGGAAACTGAATAATGCATGGCCATGAAGCAGTCAGATGAGCAGCTCCCAAAAATCACCTTTCCTGGGGACATGCTGAAGAGACAGGCTCTGTACACCTGAGTCTTTGATGGAGGGACTGAAGGGAGCACACGTTAGTGAGGGACTAAACTAGCCCTATACCGAAGCCACTGCAAACTAGTTGCTGTAGAGCTTAAATGCTTGTGATTGTGTTGATAGTCAAGTGATTTAACTTCATTTCCTTATTAAAATACATACAATCTTAGTTTTTAGTATGGATGTGTGTGGTGTGAACACGTGTTTACAGTATCTACATGTGTTCATAAGTGTACTGTGTGAATATAAGTGATACATGCATGTGTGTTTGTACGTGTGTGGTGTGTAAAGGTGTGTGCGTGCATGTATGTGGTATGTGTGTGAATGTGTATGTGTATTATATGGAATTTGCATGTGCCTGTGCTGTGTGAATCCATATAGGTGTATAGTGTTGTATGTGCATACACATGTGTGGTATAGGTATACATGTGACATGTGCATGTATGTGTATATGGATATTCCAATACATGGGCATGTAGATTCTAGAGGTTGATATCAGTGTCTTTCTCTACCACTTTCCTTCTTCTTTTTTGAGACAAGATGTCCACAGAACCTGGAACTTGCCATTTCTGCTAGACCAGCTGGCTACCAAGTCACCAGGAACTCTTGTCTCCATAACCTCAGTGTAGAATTAAAGGTGGACACCACAGCCCCTGGCTTTTTACTCCAGATGCTTGAAGTTTGAACTCACATCCTCACACTTGTACAGCAACCTCTGCACTCATATAGCCATCTCCTTAGCTCCAAAGGACACAAATGTTAAAGGACGACAATCAAACCATACACTTAACAAAAGATTCATAATAAAATACAAAAATCAGCAGCCAATGCATATAGCAGAAAAATACAACCCATAAGCAAAAGAACTAGCAACACTAGCGTCAAACACCAGCAGCGACTGGACTGACAAATACCACTAAGTATTTATAATAACTGTGTGCTAAAGTTTAATTCAAAACATAACATGGCAACTGGGGCATAAATAATAAAAAGAGAAAATCCCAGAGATGAAATATGCAACAGTTGAAGTAAAAGACACATTAGTCAAGATCAGGGCAGCCCTTCAGACTCAAAAGGAAAGGTTAATAAACCTAGGCCTAGAAATAGAAAGTGTCCAGAGAAAGAAGTTACTCAAATGATTCATGACCTGTGGGGACAGCAGGAAACAAGAGATGGTGACTTAAAAATCGGGACTGGAAGAAATAATGGATTTTTATTTTTTTTTAATTTGGTGAACATTTTTAGCAAAAATAGCCAAGACTCAAGGCTCCAAGATTTTAGATCTAAACTGAAAGAGAGAATGAGAGAGAGAAAAAAACAGAGAGAGGAGATAGATAGATAGATAGATAGATAGATAGATAGATAGATAGAAGGATATTGAAATATGCTGAAAGTGGTGATAAAGGGGAAATCTGAAAGTCAGGCTCAGGAAAGGGCATATACATTTAAGAGAACAATATTTGACGTATTAGGGATGGGGTACATCCAAATGCAGTGACACTGAACCTTAGAAAACATACAGAAACAAATTCTTCATTGACAAGATGATCTTTCAAAAGTGATTCTAAAAGAAATACTTCTTCATGTAATGCATGCTCATAGAATTTATTATAAAAGATCTGTTATGTAGAAATGATAAAAATAAAGTTTCTCTGAGAATAATCATTAAAATGAATCTCACTAGAAATGTTCTCTTTTGAAAATCTATTAAACACTAACTGTTAATCTAAAACATTAATTGGCAGAATATAGAATTAATGCCACTAAGTAGGATAGGAAAGAACACTGGGTTGGTGTGAAAGATTCACATTCTACATGACTTGTCTGTTCACATCCTGCCATAAACACTTAAGTATAAGGAAGCCTTTGTCAGTTGTATCATCTCAGAAACAAAAAGGGAGAATGTTACTTTGGATAGACAGAAAGACCCGAAGGTTATCTGTTAAACCTTACAAACACCATTTAACGATATTAAATTTCATTCAATAAAAGAATTGCTAATGATCATTATTAACCAGGACAAACACTGCATCCAAATTTACCTCAAATTTGTTGATATATATATATATATATATATATATATATATATATATATATATATATATATATATATATGCCAAGACAGCTTTCACTGAGCCAAAAAATGAATATAAGATGGGGAAAAAAATAGATGTTTCAACAGCGCTCATCAGCTCTAATTCCTGAGTTACAGTAGAGCGCCTAGGCTATGTTGCTTGGAGTTGCCCACTCCAGGGTAAGTGAGCAGATCTAGGCAAGAATGTGAAATGTGACAATGTAATCAAATCTGTGTGGGGTTTTTTTTCCCATTTTGTAAATAGAACCTAGAAATCTCAACATATGCATCCATCGATTCATTGATATAAAAATCTAGTTTTAAAATACTATCTCTATTTTAAACCAATCCCAGCTAATTACAGAATGGCTCATCTATATGTAGTTTTCAAATGACTAGTTTCACCACTCAAATTTAAATAACTCAAAAACCAAAGGAAACAAATACCAGATTGAAGCCAGGCATCGTGTGCTTTCTCTCTACCCATGCCTTGCTGTCTATTTTCTTTTGCCGCTGCTGCCCATATTCATTGTCAGGGTCATTACACTGCTGCTTCCCTACAAATGTGCCTGCATCTCCTATGTCAGTCTTGCCCTTTCTGTTTCCTTAACAATCAAATCATCTTCCATGTGCTCAGAGTGCCCACGTGTTGTCTGTGCAGACCTGTGATCGGTCTCTCTCTGTCAGCGAGGTAGCTGCTTCAGAAGTGCATGCAGAGCTGCCCTGTACTGCCTTGCTACACCTGTTTGCTGCCTCCTGAAGTCTCATCCTCTGTCCCTGTGTGTGGTTAGGAACTCCTAAAGTTCACCCCTTCAACAAATTTTAAATGTACAACACGATGTTGCTAGTTGGTGTTACAGTGCTATATATTACACACACACACACACACACACACACACACACACAGTGATTCCTACTCACATATAGACATGTGCACACAGACATATCCATACACACATAACCACATATGTGTAGTGACATGCTAATACAACATTTATATCCCATGCAAGCTGATCAGTTTCTTATCCTTTGAGCTATATTTCCAAGCCCATTCCCATTTGGGGTATATATCTAAAAAGAAAATTCCATTATGCTCATTTTGAAAAGGTATCTATGCCTCCAGGTCCATTTCAACATTTTTCATATTAGTCACGATGTGGAAGGTAACATAAATGTCTGCTGATCATTGAAAGCATAAAGAAAATGTATAAATTATATGAAATATTCTCTAGCCTTAACAATGGAGGATGTCCTGCTGTTTGTAACAACATGGATGACATGACAGAGATGCTAAGTAAAATGAGCCAGGCATTGAAAGAAAGGTGCCACATAGGCTCACTAATATGATGCACCTGTCATGTTTTAGGTAGTGACTCTCATCCATCTACATAAACACAGCTACCACTCAGCCTCTGTAATACACGTAGTGCTACTTTGTATTATTGGGATACAGGGTCAGTGCTTCTTTCGGTATAATGTCTCTCCATCCATTACACAGCTACCCTGAGAGCAACTATTTTAGGCTTTCACATTAGAAATAAAATGCAGAATGAGCCAACATGGGGGTTATGTAGAGCTGGGGTGCCCTCTACTGTTTTCCAGACTTAAGGCTACGATGTTAAATTTCATTCAATAAAAGGAGAATTGCTAATGAACAAATAGATCATTATTAACCAGAACAAACACTGCATCCAAAGTTACTCCAAATTTGCGGAAAGAACATTACATAGATTTCTGGAATTGAATGTTTCTGAAAGCCTTGGGTTCTAGGTCATCATTCCTGCAGTTCCATCTATGTTGAATATCTCTTAACTGTCTTATAAGTGTGTTGAGTATCATGTAAACATTGCTGGGGAGAGTGTGACACCACCTCATCATAGGAAGGGAACTTGGGTAATATGATCACACACAAGGGTTTTGTTGGTGATGGCTTGATTTGGAGATAATGTTGTAACCTAGGCTGACTTTGAAACCACACTTCTCCTCCAGCTGCCCAGGTACTGGGCTTCTAGGTGTGTGCCCCATACTCAGTTTCATTAGTTTTAAGGAATTGATCTTATTGATCATAATTTTCATTTTATGTTTAAATGTGTTGTCATGAAACTGATGGTCCAAAATATTGAAATAGCAAATGTAGTCTGTCAAAAGAAAAGCCTGACCGTTAATATTTAGTTCGTGGAGAACGAATAATCATAACTATGATAAATACAGAAGTTATTCCATTAGTATATGGTCTTGTTTTTCCAAAATAGCCCTAGCCACTTTGTGCTCAGCTTTCCACTCACTAATTGTTTAAATCTTCCTGCTTGCATTATGCTGTTTAGTCAAGAGAATAGCAGATGCCTTGGCATTTGTAAATCTAGAATTAACACACAATAAGTGAAAAGCATATTAAGCTAGTTATAAATTCAAATTGACTTTTAAAAAATGTGTGATTTTAGTTATTATGTTATATTTGCATCCACCATGAAGAAAAAAAAGTCAGAATATACAAGTTGCAAGAAGGAAAGGTTCTTTTGGGGAGGAGTCTTAGAGATTTCCCTGGCATTGCCTCTGAAATGTCTAGTTATTCCTCTGAGGCTGGGATTGCAGGGTTCAGTAAGGTGCTCATCAGGAGCAACCGGTTAGAGGAGGGGTTGCCCTCTATTCCCTTTCAAGGGTACACTTCTGATGGCCCAGCACTTAACACCAGTCCCCACTTTGTTCAGTAGCCTCACTGGCAGGAAATCAAGACTCTAGAACCGGAATCTTCAGGAGACATTCAGAATCTTAACTACAGAATACTCAGGGAACTTGATCTTAGTGGCACATCTTCAGAGAACTCAGCAAATGGAGAAATGCATGTGTGCAATTTATCTATCTTAGAAAAGCCACTTGAAGGAATGAATATCTTCTATTAAGAAGAACCCCTTGGCTCAGAGTTATTTAATACTATGGCTAACTGTATAGTCATGATAATCTCTATCACATGTGTGCAAAAGGTAATACTCATATCCTGTTTCTGAAATAATTTTACAGGTTCTCATTTTGGGAAAACCAGAGTTTCTATAATGTGTAAAAGTACCATTAGGTACTTTGACTGAACTGGAGAATGGGTACAGGCTTGGGTGGGCTTTTGTGCTCAGCACTGTTAAAGAAGGATTCATCAGGGAGAGATTTGACTGTTTGTGCTGTCACTTAGAAGTCATTGAACAGTCTGTGCCCCACAAAATGTGCAACACCGAAGCAAACCCCGAGGTTTCGATTTAAGTCTTTTCTGGTGTTTGTTTTGTTTTGTTTTTAGACAGGTCAGCATGCATGCCAGGAGGGCATAGAACTCTCAGTATACTGCACAATAACCTTGATCCTGGTTCTGGGATTCTGGCTCCTCCTCCTGGGTTCTGGGATTGCAGGCATATGCCAACCGTGCGGAGATTACATAGTGCAGGGAATGGAACCCAGTGCTTCCTATACGCTAAGCAAGCTCTAAGCCTACTCCAGTAGAAACAACACACCGCAGTAGAGAAAGGAGCTGCCTCCGCGTCCAGTTTGTGTAACATTTGAAAGGGCCTTTTCTGCCCAGTGGTAATTGGTCCTGGCTGCCCCTGTCTCGCATAAACTATGCTACTGACATTGGACCAACACGTTAATCAACCGCATGTGCCCGCTGAGAAGGTAATGTCTTCCTTCCAGGCCCCAGAAGGGCACAGAAAAGCTTTGCACCGCCTGTGACCTACTTTTATATCTGCGACCCCATACCCTGTCTCTGCATTAAGGATGCTATAGCTTATCAAGGAATGAGTCTTCAGAAACGCCCTAAACATGCCCTGCTATTGTGAAAGGGTTTCATTGTAAGATCCAGCAATAATTACTCTCCGTGAATTAATTGATGAGGGCTCTCTTGCACGAGTTTCTTTCGGAAAAGAATGCCTGGGTAAATTCAAGGTTGCTCCTGAGTTAGAACAAAAAGTGCTGGCCATTCTACCTGACATAAGCATCCACCTAGGTTACAGATGCTGATGCCAGTCCCCACACCTTTCCTCCTCTGTCCTAAAAGGTGACTAGCGGTTATTCCAGGGGGGGAACCAAATATGCTTCCAATGCCCACAAGCAACTTCAGCAGAAACAAGGTCTTTTCCAAAGCGGGTCAGACAGTAGCTCCCATGCCCTCCTCCTGGGCTGAGTGGGGGCCGGGGGCAGGCATTTGATGAGAGTCTGGCGGCCTCTACCGGGCGCCTAAGCAGAGGGACGTTCCTCAAACCCAGAGACGACATGTGGCGCTTTGGAGAGGTGAGAGCGAGCGCGAGTCCGCCGGGGGCGCTGGGGGAATCTGCAGCGGGGCAACGCGCGGCCTCAGGCGCGGCGCGGAACAGAGCCGCAAGGCGGCAGCGGGAGCGCGTGGCTCCGGGGCTCCTCTGCGCCGAGCGTCGGGCAAGTTCGCGCCGGCAGCATGTGGCGGTGACACCGCACCAGCCAGCCGCGCCCGCCGCAGGGACAGCGGGCGGAGGCGAAGCAGGATGCGCCCTCGCCGACGGCTCGCCAGCCGGGGCCCGCGCGTAGGGTAAGGAGCTGCGGCGGCCACCGTTGCGGGCACCCCGGCCTCAGAACCGGGAAGAGCTCAGAGCAGTTGGGCGCTCGCGGATCCCGCAGTGCAAACTTTGCCCGGCGACTGCGGAGGCCACCAGCACGGAGGGCAGGGGATCCGTGGCGCGGCTGGACGGGACTCTGGGCGCAGCGCCTCCTGGTTCGCGGTAGACAGCAGAGAACCGCTGCCTGCCGCCGTCGCGGAGCTCGCAGGCCTGGAAGGCGGCTCCCGCTCGGCAGCAGGGGCGCGCGGTGGGCGCGGGCCCCACTTGGTGTCGCGCGCCTGTCGCGCGGGTTGCTCGAGGCCGGGCTCTGCCTGCGCCGCCACTGCACCGCGCGCAGCAGAGGAGGAAGGCGCTGCCTGCCGAGCGCTCAGCTGGCGGGCTTGGGGGCTAAGGAGGTCTGGAGGGAGCGAGCCTGAGGGCAGGACCACCAGAGGTGTCCGGTGGCGCTGCGGAGCGGCAGCAGGTGCGGGGTGGCGGAGGCTGCGGCTCCGCAGTGCCACCCCTTATCCCACCTGCGCTGTGCGCCAGCACTGGTGAGCTCGCACCGGGATCTGGGGGGCCCCAGGGAGAGCAGTCTCGCTGTGGGGATCGAGAAGTCGGGGGCTCAGGGGCAGCGGAAGGCACCGCCCGGGTTTCACTGCATGCGGCGCCGCGTGCTCGCCGCCTAGACTCGCCAGGCTACCGGCGCCGAGCCCTAGGATTCGCCCAGGCGACCACCGCATGCCAGCCTTCTATTCTTGAAGGAAATCTCAGAGGGCCTTATCCTTCGAGATGGTAGTACCTGTTGTGTGGTTTTTCAGTTCTGGACTTTGGGGTCGGGAGGGGGGGGTTCTCCGTAGAAATGTGTTTCTTTTGGAACTCTGGCTTGCTCGTGTGCATTGAGCATCTATTTGCGTTATGCGCATGTTGAGATGTTATGTGCCTTCTCTAAGGTTGTTGCTGGCCCAGGGTCAGTGCTTGCTTGAATTACCACTGCGCTAACCAGCGTCTAGTTTAGAACAGAAATATGTTCCAAGTGTCGTGATTACTAAGCCATGTAGTCCTGGGGGGCAGAATGCCAACCCAGAAAGTCTGACCCTCACCGGCAAGTCTACCATGGCGATCCTATAGAAGACGTGTTTCTGACATGTGCCTTTCCCCCTCTTCCCACACACTTTCAGCACCTTGCAGAACAAGAAGCAGCTTGCTGGCTTTGAACGTGTGGCAAATATTTCAGAAAGGTAAATTTATCTAACTTGTGGATTTGATAGATGCAAAATGCAATTGTCAGATAACTTTGAGACCCATGTTAATAATTGGGTCACTTAAACCCTGCTAAGACAGTACAATATTAAGGGATGCAAGCAGTCTATTACAACGACTGCACGTACACTCTGTAAAAGTGAACTAAAGCTGTAACTGTCACCTTTTTACAGCGCCTTGCTGCCCAGAGGAGATGGTGCAAACTGTGCTGGCACAGTCTGCTGGTAACAAGGGCCAGGCTCCAGTCTTTGTCAGCTCCACTGTGGCAGCAGCATGGTTGGATTCACTGTAGTGACGGGAACATCCGTGTTCATGTGCTTCTCCCTTTTGTCTACTTTCAGCATCAAGATCAAGTTGGAGGAAAGAACAGTTTTTCTTCCAAATTCATCTGCTTCGACCATTATTCATACTGGGAATGGACAATGGAATGCTCTCTAGATTTATCATGACCCAGACCCTCCTTGTCTTCTGTATTTCCATGACCTTATCCAGTCACTTTGGGTGAGTTATCCCGCGTGCTTTCATTTTTGTGGTCTCGGGGGCTTGTGCTGTTGTGAAGCCCTGCAGGACAGGACAACCCTTTGATTGCCATCTCTGCAGTCCTGCACCCTTCGGTTTGTGGTGAATATGTCCTGACCCATGACCCATGCTTTCTTCCTGAGCAAGGCGGTTTCTGGTGCAGGGTCTCAAAAATGAGTTAGACAAAAGAAAAAAAATTTTTTTTCAAGTGGAAGCAGAAGATGGCTGGCTTAAAGGAAGCTGTTTCCTCCTACTTGGGTTGGAAGAGAAGTTCATGTGTGTTAAGGACATCTGCTGCTGTTAGACAAGTGTACCACACTTCCATCCTCTCCTTGAGTCCATTATGCCACTGATTTTTATTTTTCAAGCCAGGCTAGTGCCTGTGTCATGGGAAGGGATCTATAATAGTCTTGGCCTGAGCTACACACAGAGATCATAAACTATGCCTGGCTTACCCTCGAGGTTCTGGAAATGTCATTTCCCCTGACCTCTATCATTTGTGCCTTTAACGTTTCTGTCCTAATGCTAGCCTTTCCTTGGCACACTAGTAATACCTTACACTCAAGATGCATGCGGTTAGAAAGTAATCAGTGTTCCTCTTCTCTCCTGTGTCCCTCACTGCCCCAAATTGTCCTGGCTAATCAGAAGGCTTGCAGGTTGAAGTACTCTCACTGAACAGAATGTGCCGCTTGACTTCCTGTTTACCAGTGCTCTTTCCCAAGGGAACACTTCGGATACTTTTAAAGGACTGCAGGGCACAGTCACCTGTTTCCATTCATATGGCTAGTATAGGAGCTACTTGGCAGGTATTCACAGGCCCACTCTGCTGAACAAAATTCCCACGAGGGCTCCTGCTGGTGCCTGGGGCAGTTAAGATGTATTCTGAGCACCTGAGAAAACCTTGTCAGTCTGTCTTCCCTGTCTCTTCTCATCTCCCCTCTTACCCCTCTCATCTTTCTTTCTTCTTTTCTCTCTTGCCTCATCTTTCTCATATCTGTCTCTGTTGCTTCTATATGTCTAGCTTTGTCTCTGTCTCTTTTCTCTCACCTTCTCTTCTTGTTCTTCATCTCTCTTCCTCTGTTCAAACTGGAAAGGCAGAGAATGACGAGAGCACAGGCAAGAAATGTCATTCTTCAGCAAGGACGTCTTTTTCTTGCCAGGAAAAAAAAGGTGGGGTGTCTTTGTGGGCTGTTTCCCAGTCCTGTGCATCCTCTGTCCAGTTATCATTTGCACCCATGCATAATATGCTCTAGAATATGTCCATTTTTGTTTTTCAGGTCAAATACTTGGGAACTTTGGTTCTGACACTGAGTAGCACACACTCTGTCTAGCAAGTTGTACTTTTCATTGCTTACAAGACACACCATAAACGATGTGTGAGACCCTCGTTATTGGGTGCTATTCTTGCCTTGCTTATACCGGGGAAACATGTTCTCCATCCCTGGCCCTTTGATTCCCAATCTACTATATGAGGGTTTTTCCTTACAAGATTATTTTCTTTATTAAATCCTATAAATTGTAGTTTTCCCATTGCTTTTCTGAATGGAAGGTGTGGGTGAATGAAATCTCATGAATATTCACCACTGCAAATTAATACATTTAAATAGTTGGCTTGTTTTCTGATAGTCTATGTATACTGGGGGATATTTTAGAAGTGATGCCCATGCTGAGCTGTGCTGTCTTGCTAACATACATCTGTAGAATTTAGCACAATAATTCTGAGTATTGTGAATAGAATAAGGCAGGGAACGCTTTCTGGTAGATACAAGTCTGAAGTAGAAAGTTATGTGTATGAGTTTTAGTTTCTTATTTGTGTGGATTTATAAGATCTTCTACAAAATGCAGCTTGAGATGGTCAGTTTCTGGAAGGAAAATTCTGATTAAGTCTGAGGATAGCCCTCAATCTTTCAAAAGCAGTAACTGTTGGAGGAGATATTAAGTTTTTAGATAGGAATATTTTCATTGTTTTAGAGTCTATTATGAAGTAATACTTACAAACTACAGGGAATGTGTGCGATGCAGACTAGTTTATGAACTTGTACCAACTCCCAGGTAATCATCCTTCCCCTTCTGGTTCCTAGTGCTGCTTGCTCTTGTATGTATTGTACGTACGTGTCTGGTCTACTGCATATTCAGCTTTTTGTTGGTTTGGGGCTTTAACCATCTACAGTTTACATATTCTGTAGGCTGTGGGATTTCAAAATGGATAGATATTGTAGCAGAACAAAAGTGGGCCGACATTAGCTCCTTCCCGACTTTAGGACATTTACATCATTTCTGATTTTCCTGCTCTAGATTCTCTTGTATAGAAAACATTCGGTTTGGAAATTTCTTAAGTATTGGAAGTTGTTTCTATTAGAAGATACACAGACTAGTCTGAACATATATAGCAGAGGACTGCCTGGTTTGGTCTCAGTGGGAAAAGATAGGCCTAGTCCTCCAGAGTTTTGAGGCCCCAGGGAAGGGGTAACGGAGAGTGGAGGAAGAAGAGGAGCACCTCTTAGAGGCAAGAGGGAGGGGGAATGGGATGAGGAACTGTGGAAGGGAGGCTCGGCAGGGGGCTGCAATGGGTGAAATGTAAATAAAATAATTAACAAGAAAAAGAAGATATTCCTACAAGTGCAATTATATACCAGGTGCCGTGGAGCCAAGCATCACACATTGCTCACTGGAACACATCATAAGACATATCAAGCCCCATGTATTTCTTTCTTTCTTTCTTTCTTTCTTTCTTTCTTTCTTTCTTTCTTTCTTTCTTTCTTTCTTTCTTTCTTTCTTATTCTTTAATCATTTTTTACAGTCCAGACTTAATTAATCCCCCTTCTGGTCCACCCTCTGACTGTTCCACATCCCATACCTCCTTCCCCAATCCCTGTCTCCAAGAGGATGTATACACACACACACACACACACACACACACACACACACACACACACACACACCCTACCAGATCCCCCCACTCCACAGGGGCCTCAAGTCTCTTGAGGGTTAAGTGCATCTTCTCTGACTGAGTCCAGACCCAGCAGTCCTCTGCTGTATATGTGTTGGGTGGGTGGGTGGGGGGCTCATTGCACACAGAACACATCATAAGACAATAAGACAAGCTACCACTTATTTCTTCTTAAATGAGGTTCTGCTTGCTTTCAGACTAATTGTAGGTAGGAATAATTGTGTTGAAACCCAGCCAGTTTCATAACATTTCCTTGACTTTAGGTCTTGACAGATTGCAAAGTACCCAATATTATAATGTTCTAAGTCAATCCTAGGAGCCTCCTTATGAGCCCAGTGTCATTAGCCCCATTCTGCAGCTGGAAAGGTGGGATGGATGAGCATCTAAGCAGGGAGCTCTACCCAGCCAGCACCTGCTGGGATTCCTCACTTTGTACTGCTCTGGGTCATTTTGCTCAGTCTCACCCTGTGCTTTTTTTTTTTTCCCTCTGACTGGAATATGTCAAAGCAATCTAGAAGCTGGGGGATATGGCCCTGAAATCTATTGTCCATTTGAGGCTTTAAATGGAGTTTCAGTACTCTGAAATTGGGAAAGGGAACAGGTTGAACAAATTCTCTGTTACATCATCCCTCCACCAAAGAAAGGATTTCTGCGACTGAGCTTCCAAGGTAGTTGAAAAGGGAAGTGACAAAGGTACTGGTTTGATCACCACTTAGTCAGCGAGCTGCTGATGCTCCTAAGTATGCCCAGGAGACTCAAGAGCTGGCAGGAGTAAGGCATTCTATGCAAACTCAGGCAGGGCAGAATGAGAAAGAGGCAACAGACACAGCTCTGCACAGGTACAAGTTGACACACCACATTTCTAAAAATCTGCACACTCAGCAACAGAAGATGTGTTTGTGAAGAGGGAAGTATATTTGATGATTACATAAGATATTTAGTGCAAACTTGCTTTGAAAATACCAAGAGAATTATTTGCCTTTCTCCATATCCTTTTCTAAATTTCATCACCGAGTTCATTTTCAATAGTTTTCTAATTTTATTATACATTGTGAATTATAGAGCAGGACGTGAGTCAAGCATACAACTGAGCCAAGGCCTTATAGTCAGCCTCTACTATGGCCCATCCAGATTCATGGAATTACTTAAGCCATTATAGTTATTTTAATGAAACCAGCAATCTAAATAGCACACTGTAGAAAACTTAGCACTGGAACAGTATGGGGATATAAGTGCCACCAAATTATATAATGATAAGTTTAAACTAGAATTAATTTATCAACATTTATTTATTTTTTAAATTTAATTTTATTAGATATTTTCTTTATTTACATTTCAAATGCTATCCCAAAAGTTCCCTAGCCCTGCTCCCCTACCTACCCATCTCCCACTTCTTGGCCCTGGCATTCCCCTGTACTGGGGCTTATAAAGTTTGCAAGACCTAGGGGCCTCTCTTCCCAATGATGGCCAACTAGGCCATCTTCTGCTACATATGCAGCTAGAGACATGACTCTGGGGGTACTCCATTCACTTACTGGTATTAGCATAGAGATTTGTTTATTGAAAGGAAAAACTGTATTTTAATTTTATTACAGGGGAGCTGCAATTTAAATACAATATGTTTAAATTGGCAATGAAAAGCAAGCTCTTAAAAAGAGGGAGAAAGATCTTTCTCTGTGTACATATGTGCCAGTTTGGCCTTTTGTCCCACAAGGAGGGACCTTTTCATCCTCCTTGTACTCGAGGGTAGTTGCCTCTCCTAACTGGAGCAGTAGGCATGTCTGAATCATGCCTGTGTTCACCATATCTTCTGAAGCTGGATTTTGTCTTGCATATCCTCAGATAACAGATTCATCCTTTTCCAGAGCTGCAGGCTCTCAAGGCTCAGGACACACAGTCAGTATAATGATTGCAAAAGCACCATAGCAGTGCAGTCAAACCAGTTATCAGGGACAGAACTGAACTGATGGCTCTGTCTGGAAGCTGCAGAGGGAACAAGCAGAGAGGGGGAAGGGAGTAGTGCACAGAGTTGGAGAGCCATCTCTAACCTTGTTTTAAAAGACAGAAAAGGGGGCCTATTTCCAGACTTTTGACTTCATAAAGCTGACTTTAAGCATGTTTGATGCACCAGTGTTCAGTAAACAGCACTCAGGACAGCAGGGAGCACAGCTCTACTAAGTAGGCTGGCTGTAAGCTCCAGGATGAGTCACTTGCTGGGTTCTGGGTAGAGGTGTGTGTGTGTGTGTGTGTGTGTGTGTGTGTGTGTGTGTGTGCATGCAAGTACAGATTGTGGGTATTTGGGTTTTCATGAAGATTTAATGGCACAACACACACATTTTAATTGGTATGGAATTCAAAGGGAAGTATTAGAATTAAAGTAAAAAAGAGATTGCATCTCACTCTCATAGCAGCAAGAATTAGCAACAAGCATATGGGTGCATTGCATGCATTTTCAGAATGATGTTGTTAAAACATGCTGTTTAATTTTCACCAAGTCCTCACTTGGTACATAAGAAGAGCTCCTGCTTTAGAACTTATGGCATCGTGTCCAGTTTTTGCTGATGCAAGTGGTAGAATCTCCCCTTGCCTCCTAGATGCCTGCTAGGGCAATAGTTCCCATTAGAAAGGCCACTCCATTGCGTCCTGATGTTTATAGCTTTGCAGAAAAGAAGAGAGCAAGAGAGGGAATCTGTATGTTAGAAACAAACAAACAAAAATATCCTAAACTAGTAGATAAGTTGGGCGACTCCTGAGAGGCCCAGGCTAAGCACATTATGATGTGAGGTTTCTGAAGCGTGATGCATAGAGAAGCATCACGGGTAAGGAATAGAAAAACCACACCATATCTGTATTTATGAGCTGTTTCCAAAACAGACAGAACTGAAAAGTCAGAGAAACATAAGGCATTGGTTTTCAGTTTAAAAATGAATTTTCCCATCAGTTCACAATCAGTTTGGTTCTGTCCCAAGATCACTAATGATAAATATGAAGAGTCTTGTTGATAGTGGGTCCAGCTCTTATCTCTGTCTTTGGCTTCTTTTATGAAGCCAGAAATTTCTTAACCAGCCTGCAGCTCAGTTTCTGGATGTCATACCTGGGGATAATAATGGATCCTTCATCACAAGACTTATATGAAAAATGCTAGAAGAGACTCAGGTGTCTCCCCATGAAGGTTAGTGATCCAGATGGTAAGCAGTGTGTCTGGGCAGGGCCTGAGCACAGTTAAGACCATAACTTGGGTACACACAAGCATCCTCCCTTGCTTGAGTGTTGTGGAAGTCATCACTCTGCTTTGACAGTAGTATGAGTGTGTCTCTTTCCATGTGCTAGGCCCCATTATAGGTGATAAGAACTAGAATGGAGCCTGGATTCAATGAGAGTGTGTTCAGACTTGAAAAAGGCAGTTAATAAACAAGCAACGGTGAAATGATGGTGATTGCTAAAAGAGCAATTCAGAGAGAAATAGTGAATGTGATGGAAGGAGATGCTGCTACAGGGATGGAGGGAAGTAGAATTTAGTAACAGCTTTAATGGTTGAGAAGACCAAACCAGTGTTGGGGAATAGTGATAATGTCAGGATACCATACAGGGAATTAGAAGCAGTCAGCAGCTAGGTTGTCATTGGTGGTAAAGATCCACAGGACGTATAACCACAGTGTGAGGGAAAGAACTGGACAAGATCTTAGACAACCTGCCATGTCAGTTTACTTTACCTGGAGAATTACAGAGGGCCATGGAGTGGAGTGGAATTGTTTATTCTTGTTTATTAATTATTTGCTTTATCATTGGTTTAAGATAGGATCTCATGTATCCTATGTTATGTATGAACTCTCTATGAAGCCAAGGAAGGACTTGAACCCCTGATCCTCTCTTCTCCATCCCTGACTTGTGAGATTATTGTGTGTATCATGTTGCCCAATTTATGTAGTACTAGGTTCAAACCTAGGGATTTGTGCAAGCTAGGTGAATACTTTACCAAGTGAGCTACAGCCTCATCTCATTTTATTGTTTGGAGATGAGAATGGTTGATGTTATATAATCCTCCTACCATAGACTGTACCAGGTGGCCTCATTGAGTAGTTTTGAGCAATCTTGGTCCTATTTAGATTTAACAATGATGGGACCTTAACATTGCATCCCCTGTGAGACCAGAGTAAAGAGAGAATTATGTGGAATCTATGGTAAGAAGAGGAGAGATGAAGGTGGTATAAACTCAGTTAAGTGGTATTCACATTAGAAAGCATATGTTTTGACTAGCGGTATATGTGGATGGGATGACATGGGCATGAGGAAAGATTAAGGGTCAAGAATACTCCATCAACTCTTTCTCTTATTGCTGAGATGGAGAAGAAAGTAGATGAAGATGTCTGTGCTTTGTAAGCCCTTGAAGAAACCTCTTCCATATCCAAGTAGCTGGCCAGATCTTTGGACATAGGGAGCTAGAGGCCAGAAAAGGACTGGGCTACATCATGATTTAAAAGATACTGGGCATGAGAACAGATAGAAACTGATCATAGTCATTATGGTGTTGAATTTTGGAGGGTATAAGCAAGACTGAGAGGTGCAGAGAAGAGGAAAAAGAAGAGTATGGCTCTACATAGTAGTATTTAGGGATTAAAGCAAGATCTTAGTTGCAAGCTGCATAACATACCTTGTCATAGAAAAATAAGCCAATAATCCCAGCACTTGGGAGGCAGAGACAGGTAGATCTCTATGAGTTCAAGGCCACCCTATTCTACAAAATGAAACCCTGTCTCAAAAACAAAAACAAAAACAAAAACCAACCAACCAACCAAACAAACAAACAAACAAAAATCATCAACTATGCACATAACAGCCAGAACCTGAAGAGAAGAGTTTTCAGAAACCAAGAGAAGAAATCTCTGTAGGGAGGGAGATGCAGTTATTTCTCCTGAATGTAGTTACTGGGCTCATTGAGGTAAGCGATTGGTCTTGACTTTTGGATCTGTCCATTCAGAGTTACCTCCTGGACTTTAGCAAAGGTTATAGGATTATAGGTGGCAGGATCTAGATAAGAGCAGCTGCAAGAGAAGGGATTGGAGGGGTGTGTGTGTGTGTGTGTGTGTGTGTGTGTGTGTGTGTGTGTGTGCATGTATCTAATGTATACAGCTTTTCCAGTGAATTATCTGAGAAGAGGAACAAGGGGGCAGGGTAATTTGTAGGTGCTGTGGCCTGTAGAGTCCCAGTGATAAGCTTTGGGATTCTGAGCCAGGCAGCAGTGCCAAGGACATGGAGAAACTGCAGAGAGGGTGCTGAGAAACATAACTTTGATTTGGGCAACTGAAGGGCAGCACGGTGAAGCTCTGAGGGCATGAGAAGAACCTAAAATTTCTAGCACAGTACTCCACGGACAGGGCTTTAGCCACCTGAAGTGTATTTCAAGTTCACATTCCCACATTGAGACAGGAGCGATCTCATGGAGACATTGTCGAGCTACCGCCTGCCATGTTATTTATAAGGTAGCTAAGGAAGCATGCCATGGGCAACTTGGGAAAACCTCGCTGAGTGATGCTCTTTATCTAGAGTCATATAAGGATCCTAGCAAGCAAGTTAAGCTGTGTTTCTTACAAGTACTAAAATCCTGAGGGAGGAATGTGGCTTCAAAAGGTAGGAACACTGACACACAAAGTCAATCCTGGATAATTCACAAAAATCTGCACATCAAAACTGCCTGAACTTAACTGCTACTGAGCCATTTTATGTAAATCATATATGGCAGTCAATGCAAGCATAGATAACATCACAGAGAAAACAACCACACTCTATATTCCCCAATACCATGTGTGCTAAGACAATACTCAAGTAACCTTCCAAAAGCTGATGAGAGATTTTCCTCTTTAAAATACTATAGCAGTGAAACCTCACCAGGTTAACACATCACTGTCCTTATTAGATATTACAATTTGGATGTGTAAATAGTAAAGTTACACTGATGTAAAATTCTTTAACATTTTTCACAAAAAAGTAAGATTATTCTAGATCTCACAGAGAAAATAACTCCTAACCAATTCCCTTTTCAGGGTCCATTGTCCCTTGGTATTTCTAGGGAGCTGGTTCCAGAAGCTGCTCTAGATATCAAACTCCCATATGTGAAATTCATAGTACTTGCATGTGGCCTGTGTACACCCTCCAGTGTGCTAAACTGTTTCTAGATTCCATACACATTATGAATGGTTGTATTGCTGTTTTATTTGGGCAGGGAATGACAAAAACATTCCATGTGTATGTGTGCTATTGTTCTTTTCTGATCATCATCAGTCAGTCATTTCAGTTGATGAAATTTGTGCTTGTAGAGCCTGAAGATGTGGGAGGTAAATGGCCAAATTCTGTAGCTAAGTTTGGGCTGGGTGGGTCTGGGTGAGTCTGAATGTCTTCCTCTAGATTTCCCATCTCTGATTTTAAACTCCTAATTTTCCTCCAACCTCATTCAGAAATTCTAACAAATTAGCCATGGTGGAAATATCTGTAGTTCCAGCCAATTGGGAGGAAGAGGTTAAAAACAAAAACAAACAAACAAACAAACAAACAAATAAAAAAAAAACCAACTGCTTTTGACCAGGAGGTTAAGGCCAATTTGTTCCCCATAATGTAAAACCTCTTTTATTAAGGCCAAAAGAAATACATCTAACTAATGACACTTATGTGTCCATCTCTTGTCTCCACTGTTGTCTCCTAAGTCACTGGCCTCTTTTTTCCCATCTTACCTCTCCCAAGTCTGTAATTTATAAGCAGACCATGGCCCTCTTCAAAGAGACTTCAGGTTTCCATTCTCTTCAGGAAGATTTTAAAAGCACAGCATTCAAAGTATTTTATAGATTTGTGTGTGATTAGTTACCTAGGTACAGGTTACAATTTTGACTTTTAAAAACGTCTGTAGTATTGATGGGTGAACCTAGAGCCCGGCCCCTTCCAGCACGTGGTACTGACGGTGCCCTGTTACCTAGTGCCCGGTGTTTGCAGTGCTGTTATTCAGAGGTTAGCTCCTTGCTGTGTTCGGTCACCCAGAGGCTCTCCCCTTGCAGTAGTCTTTTACCTAGAGTCTGACCCCCTACAGCATTCTATTACTGAGGAGCAGTGCTACCCTAGTGCTGGCTTTTATCACCGGTCTCCCATTCCTTCTGCAAATGCCAGTTGCCAATTTATGACAACTGTTCATAATTTTCTCTAGTACCACTTTCACTGGCTTGCACTAATGCGAATCTTCAGTCTCAAAAATTCATGTCTGTTTTCTTTCATTCCAAACCTAGACAGAGTCCATGTTGTCTCTCTCCCTCCCTTATGCTACTATCTTGTCATGCTTTGTGAAGTGACCCTTTCCAGGCTCGACTGAAATTCTCCAGTACTAATGATTTCATAATTATGTCAGGGACAACTCTGCCTTCTACCTGTGCCTCTGTCTCACCAGACTGAGACATGGGTTCAGACAACAATAATTGAAGCCATTACTGGCATTCCCCTGTGAAGTATATGTAGACTCAAGGGCTGCTGGAGCTCATAACTGGCTCTATGGCAGCCCATTTGCCTGCACCTTAGCCCCAGAACATGCATTTCCACCAGGACCACACAGGAAGATCTCTAGATAAGAGTCAGGCTCCACAAATACTTTCTTATTCCCTCTGCAATCGGTTACAATCAAGTCTCCAGGAGCCAGAAACTAAGAAGCTAGTGCCTGGAAAAGGCCAGGAACGAGACAACACAGAGTGAGAGAGATTCCTGGACTTGGAAGACTTCACTCTTGCTGAAGGCATGCACAATTTATTTATCTTAAAGACTGCCTGGAAAGTCTGCCGGCTGGTGGATCAGATTTCCTGAGATGACGGTTCCTAAATTCAGTTTATCAGAATTAGAAGTTGGATCTCCCATGACAGGGATTCCAGTACATTCAGAACTCTGTAGTACCCACCAGTGTCCCCAGCCCACACCCTGTCCAGTGACACTGCTTTCACCAGCCTAGAAAATGGGGCTCATTTGTGTCACTTATTTGTCAGACCCAACTCATCAGAATCACCAGGTCAAATCCTTGTGCCTTCTGTATAAACTAGGAAAGGAAATGTGAAAAGGAGTGATTTAAAAAAAAAAAAAAACAGCTTGGGTTGGTTCTATAAAGGCTCAACAGACCTACAAATTCTGCATCTGTGCATTTGACCACATATTTTCCATATTTGATTAAAAACTGCTTCTCAAACCAAACATATATAAACTCTTTTCTTTGTGTTATTACCTAAATAACATGTTTTAATAACCTTTGGGTTATTAAAGTTGGTCTAGAGATCATTTAAGTATAAGAGAGGCAGTGTGCAGATGCTATGCAAACCTACAACAATTATGAAAGGGACCTGAGCGCCCACAGGTTTGGATTCTATGTTGAAAGGCATTTCTGCAGTCTTAAGAATCCCATCACTTGGGAGGCAGAGGCAGGCGGATTTCTGAGTTCGAGGCCAGCCTGGTCTACAGAGTGAGTTCCAGGACAGCCAGGGCTATACAGAGAAACCCTGTCTCGAAAAACCAAAAAAAAAAAAAAAGAAAAGAATCTCTTTTCTGGCGGGGCATGGTGGTTGCATGCTTTTAATCCCAGCACTCAGGAGGCAGAGGCAGGTGGATTTCTGAGTTCAAGGCCAGCCTGGTCTACAGAGTGAGTTCCAGGACAGCCAAGGCTAAGGCTATGCAGAGAAACCATGTCTCAAAAAAAAAAAAAACCCAAAAAAACAAAAACAAAAAAATCTCTTTTCTGGCTGGGTTGGTGTCTCAATCTTTCCATTGGAAGTCTTGCCTTGTTCAGGAAAGGCAAGTTCAGGCTACAAATCTCCCATTGATAGGAGTCTTCCCTAGGTCACCCTCATAGACTCCTGGGAGTTTCCATTGCCCTAGGTTTTTAGCTCATCTCAGAGATGACCTCCCCCATCCCAGTTTTCTATTTAAGTACTCTCTCTCCCCATTGTCTCCCAACCTGATCCCTCCTGTACCCATATTCTCCCTATCCATTCCCCCTCCTGCCTACCTACTATAACTATGTCTATTCTCCCCCTTCTCAGTGAGATTCATGTGGCCCTCCTAGAGCCTTCCTTGTTATTTAGCTTCTTTGGTTCTGTGCCTTGAAGTATGGTTATCCTTTACTTTATGGCTAATATAAGAGAGTATATAGCATGTTTCTTTTTCTGTGTCTGGGTTACCTTACTCAGAATGATCTTTTCTCGTTCCATCTATTTGCCTTCAAATTTCATGATGTCATTGTTTTTAGTAGCTGAGTAGTATTCCATTAAATTCCATTGTATTTATCTATTCTTCAGTTGAGGGCCATCTAGACTGTTTCAAGTTTCTGGCTATTACAAACAAAGCTGCTATGAATATATTTGAGAAGTGTACTTGTGGTATGGTGGAGCATCCTTTGAGTATATGCCCAAAAGTGGTATATCTATGTGGGTCTTGAGGTAGATCTATTCTCAATGTTTTGAGAAACCATCAAATTGATTTCCAAAGAAGCTGTACAAATATGTACTCTCACTAGACAGGAAGGAGATTTCCCTTTCCTCCGTATCCTCACTAGTATGATCTGTCACTTGAGTTTCAAACAATTTTTTCCTGCCTACAAGATGTGCAAAGGGTAAAGTTGGAGTAGAAATTAAGGGAGTGGCCAACCAATGTCTGGTCCAGTTTGAAACCCATGCCAAGAGGGGATGCCACCTATGATACTTTTCTATACTTGCAGAGAAGAACCTAGCATAGCTATCATCAGAGAGGTTTCACCCAGAAACCGAGGAGACACACAGCCAAACATTAGGCAGAGCTGCAGAATCCTGGAGATGTTGGACAGCAAGGATTGTAGGAGCCAGAGGGGTCAAGGATACCACAGAAAAACTACAGAATCAACTAACCTGGGCTAATAGGGGTTCACAAAAACGTACCTAGGCCAGCTGCACATATGTAACAGTTTTGTAGATTGCTTTTCATGTGGGAATCCTAATAGCAGGAGAGAAAGCTATATCTGATTCTGTTTCCTTTCTTTGGATCCTTTCTCCAAAGTGGGATGCTTCATCTAGACACAATAGGAGAAGATGCGCCTAGTCTTAATGCAACTTGATATGCCAAGGCTGGTTGATATCCATGGGGACCTCTCCTCTTCTGAAGAGAAAGGGGGGAGGGTGGATAGAAGTAGAAAATGTGTAGGAGGGGAGGAGGGACGGGAAACTGTAGCCAAGATGTAAACTAACTAACTAACTAACTAACTAAAACTTAAAAATGCAGCTTAAGAAACAATAATAAAAGAATCCATTTTCTGAAAGACCAACAAATGTGCAAAGGCCATAACTTGAGCACTAGATGCATGTTCTCATAAGTAATACTGATGAACGCTAAAGACACTTCCATGTTTTAAGGAATTTTGCTATTTTAGCCTCGATTATAATTGAAGTAAGTTACCAACATTTAAAAGTATTTCTTTTATGTTGAAAATACATGACAATAATAGCATATTTAGTTTCATTTCATAAAAAAATTCTACTCCTTCAAAGGTCTTTTTATCTTGCTCCTGAAGCAGTTCAGCCAC
>LR753311.1:1622300-1704800 GCA_902729485.2 Mus minutoides
AAAAAGTAAAAAAAAAAAAAAAAAAAAGTAGTTTTGAAAGATCATGCAGTTTGATGGAGGCATATCCAAGTCCCTAGATATCTGTGGGTGAAGGAGGCACCGTGCCAGGGCAGCAAACAGTACTTGCAATCTCCTCAGTACTGTGAGAAGAGGACATTGAACGGCCACTTATTGCAGCTGATTGATTTATCAGGTTGATTATGGAAAATAAGCAAAGAAAACACCCAATACAATAGAAGCTAGATGAAACCCTGCCTCTGCCCTAAGAGGCATTTCTAGAGATCTTCTTTTCTTGATGTATCTTTTCTGCTCCTCTTAGTGCATGACATGACTATTTACTATAGCATAGAAAATATTCCAGACCCTGCAGCACTGAATGCTGCCGATAGGAAGAACTAAAGATCAGTATAGGAGGAAATTATATTAAGACAGGGAAGATATTGAAGTTTCTCCAAGAGAAGTGTCATTATGGATAAGTAGTGTGAGTAGACATTTTAAACTATATCTTAAAAATTATGTCTAGCTGGAGAGATGTCTCAGAAGTTAAGAACACTCCCTGTTCTTCCGGAAGACCTAGATTCGATTCCTAGCTCCCACATGGTGATTCACAACCTCCATCACTCCAGTTTCAAATAACCGAATACCATCTTCTGCCTTCTGTAGGCACCAGTCATGTACCGGTTAGAGAAATATACATGCAGGCAAAACAGCCATGCATATAAAATAAAAAGTCATGAATTAAAATACGTGTTCAATAAATGAAATCAGCTCTGGAATTCATAAGCACTCTATTCGTCCCTGGGATTGGTGAGAATTTGGATATGTGTAAAGTAAGATTCAGATCCAAGGAGCATAGCAGTTGCTCCAAACACTGAAGCAGTGGTTATATACTGAGAGAGAGAGAGAGAGAGAGAGAGAGAGAGAGAGAATATGCTAAACAATACTCTGGCCCACTGTCATGAAAATAGCCAGCGATACCATTTTCTCTTGATGGTCAGGGATGTTCTTATCCAATATGATTGAAGAACATTTCACAGCTGATAAGGGGCAAGCTTAGAAAAGCCCTTGAAAGATGAAATAATTTCCCCTTGATTTATATTCTAAACCTCTGATATGTGTCTAAAACTTAGGATAGTGCTAAATCCCCCATCTTTTACGTTTTTTTCCTATAATGAACACTGTGGTAAAGTACAGACTATAAATTAGCACAGAGGGACTCATGGTTCTAGCTGCATATGTAGCAGAGAATGACCTAGTTGGTCATCAATGGGAGGAGAAGCCCTTGGTCCTGTGAAGGTTCTATGCCCCAGTATAGGGAAATGCCAGGGCCAGGAAGCAGGAGTGGATGGGTTGGGGAACACGGGGAGTTGGGAGGGGTTAGGGGATTTTCGGAGGGGAAAATAGGAAAGGGGATAACATTTGAAATGTAAATAAAGAAAATATCTAAAAAAATAATTTGTTTACCAAAAAAAAAATAAAACTTAAAAAAAATAAGAACAACAATAGTAGAATACAAAAGTTATATACTGCAATGTGATTGCCAACATCATTACCTGTGTACTTAGGATCATTTATCAAGTAAACTAAATTTTACTTGACACTGTACATTGCAATGATGTTGACAGACCAGCTGAAACAGCTGACACCAACCAAGACAGCTATCAAATGACTAATTGGCAGGTAGCATATACAGTGTGGGTACTCAGAAATACAATTCCTAGAGTAGTGTACAGTTAATAAATTCTGGACTGTCTATTGTGTCATTTTTATGTTTAAGACTTTTGGATGAAGTTGCCTTGGGTACCTTAAATAGCAGAAAATAGACGAATGTGTCAATGCTGTTTCCTTCAGTTGTATATTCTCACATGTTAATTTTTAAGTTGAAGAAACAGTGAGGCCTTTCCCCTGTTAGGCACCTGGAAATTTCTTTAAATTGGAAAACAAGACGGACAATCTCTGAATGCCTTGAGAAGCAGACTATAAAGCCAGACATTTTGGGACCAGTTTTTAGTCAACAAGGCAAGACCAGAGCACAACATCCTTCATATTCAGCCCATATGCCTCAAGGCTTTTCAACCCCGACTAGCTATGGGAGCTCCATTGTTTCTTCTGATGAGTGAAATTATCACAGGTATTAGAAATGAGAGGCACATCACAGCCAGGTGATAACACTTGTCTTTAATTTTGGCACTCAGGAGGCAGACTCAAGTGGATCTCTGTGAGTTCAAGGCTAGCCTGGTCTAGGCTACAAAATAAGTTTCAGGATAACCAGAGCTATACAGAGACCTTGTCGCAAATAAATGAGGAGGAGGGTGGAGAGATGAGAAGAGAAAAATAAAGAAATAAAAAGCTCACAGTATTTTAAAATAAAAGAATAAAATATTCACATCTTTGGGTTCTGTACTAACAGGACAGAATTTTAGCTTGTGAGAGCTTCAGCTGTACTCATTTTAGGGGTGATGTGAAATTTAGATCAAGAGAATTTTATGCGTATTCTAAAGGGACTCGCTTTGGGGCCAGTAAAGGATTGATCTGCTTATATGCAATCAATGAAAATGCATGGTTTTCAAAAGCAGAGTAGGGAAAGGGCATGTGCATTCTGACCTCAGCTTCTCACAGGGAGATGGCAACTTTGATTTCAACAACTGCGTGAAAGAAAGTGCTTATGCAGATCTGGCATCCTACAGCCAGGCTTCTGGGGGAAGTGCCAGGAATCATGTGCTCTTTTTCTGAGAGCCAAGAGTACTGAATTTCATCCAGTAATCTGCCTTGAGTCTGTGAAGCCAAGACCATCTTGCACGTCAAGTTCTGATTGCACATCTGAAAGCAACGGAAATAAATGGAGGAGGCTCTTTTGTCTTCAGGAACACTCTAGTCTCCTGGGTGTGTAGAGTTTCTGTCCCCCAGCTAGTCTCCTTGGCTTGTTCAGCTTTCCTCCAGGTAGATACTGAGGTCAGAACTGCTGTGTGTCTGCCTTACCAAGTTCTTAGAACTTGGCTGTGGGATGCCAGGTCTGCATAAGCACTTTCTTTCACTCAGTTGTTGAAATAAGAGTTGTCATCTCCCTATGAGAAGCTGAGGTCAGAATGCACATGCCCTTTCTCCACTTGGCTCTTGAAAACCATGCCTTTTCATTGATTGCATCTAAGTGGGTCGATTCTCGCTTCCATCTCCAGCTTCCCCTTGTTTTGCAGTCTGTAAAACTTCACACCAGAATATACTTTGAATATTCTTGTTCCTTTTCTGAAGGCCACCCTGCTAGTAAGGGTTCAGTGAGATCTGTGCTCACTGTCTTATATTCCAACTTGGGTAAATTTCTTATATACATTTTTGAGATAGGATTTCACTGTGTAGACTAGGTTGGTCTTGAACTCACAGAGATTTGCTTGCCTCTGCAGCCTGAGTTCTGGGATTGAAGTTGTGTGTTACCATACCATCCTTGGCTGCATATGTATTAGAAGATGGCCTAGTTGGCCACTATTTGGGAAGAAAGGCCCTTGGTCTAGCAATGTTTATATGCCCCAGTACAGGGGAATGCCAGGGCCAAGTAGCGGGAGAGGGAGGGTAGGGGAGCAGGGCGGGGGGGGGGGACGATATAGGGGATTTTTGGGTAACACTTGAAATGTAAATGAAGAAACTCTCTAATTAAAAAAAAAGAATCATGAAAGTACCACTTTTTTTTTTTTTTTTTTTTTTTTTTTTTATTTGACTAAAAGCTACAAACACATCCTTAGCCCCATGGATACTCTTCCCTTTGCTACAAGTGTTTAAGCCAAAATGGTTTTGGTTCTGCCTTGGCTAGAGACCTGGGATGACATAATGATCTGGTTTTTCCTTATCTCTTTTCCTCTAAATGAACCTTTCTTGCAATCCATATGGGAGAGTGTGTCAGAGTTGACACACACTGGACTGCTGAACTGGGAACTAGACTGACTGGCTCATCCCCACACCTCCCTCCAGTGAAGCCTTAATGACTCCAAGGTAGTGACATTCAACAGTATCCCTTCTGTCACCTTCCTGAAGGGATCCCTTCCGTCACCTTTCTTAAACTCCCTACAATAAAATGCTTCCCAAGACTGAAAAAAAAAAATTCAGTCTCCCTGTTCTCATTGATGACTTGCAAACTCATTTTTTTTTATTTAAAGAAAAGTTCCAAAATCCCATGAGATTTCATCATCTTCTAGTCCTCAGAGGCTCTTGTTTTTTGTTTTTGTTTTTTTTTTTTTTTTTCAAATGTAGATATAGCATTGATAGCCATAGTCTGCAACACAGCATATCACAGCCACAATACACTCTCCTGTAAGAGTAGCCTGGCATTTAGAAAAGAAACATGGACCTTCAGCTCTTCAAAAAAGAGTGTGGAACCAGGAACATGATGTTAAGTTTAAGTTGGCAGCCATTTGGCCTAGAGCAGAAGAAAGAATAGTCAGGATCCAGGGCTCATTAAATGAATCCAGTGACCAGCCAAGGCAGTGTGGGCAGTATGTTTCTCAGTTGCCAGTCCTCCAAGGTCAGATGCCATGTGGGTATTGTGTTCCTGTCTTGAAAAAAAAATTATACAAAGCAAATGGAATTTTCTCCTTCTTTCTTTCTCTATTTAAAAGCTTTTCGCAAATGCCAACTAGTTCTGTACAAGACGAGACCAATGACAACATCACAATATTCACCAGGATCTTGGACGGACTCTTGGATGGCTATGACAACAGACTGCGGCCTGGGCTGGGAGGTGAGTGTGTTTCCAGCCAAGGCTGGTGAAAATCCAGGGAGAAATCACCCTTAACCATAAAGATATGCTGACTGAAATTCACATAACTTCTGAGAGAATTACTTTGTCAGGATTCTGCGTTTAAAACCAATCTATATCATGTCCTATTATCATTTTCCAGATTCATGAAGCTGGAGGGAAGTGGACTCCTTAACAAAGTCTCCAGACTTTCTGTTTTCAGAATAATCAGACAGTCCATTCTGGTTCATTAGGAAAGAACTGAGTTCTTAGGTGCTGTTAAAGCTGAGAACCCAACAATAAAAGAGTTCCAAGACTCTTATCTGTAAATGTGCATCAGAACTCCATTGTCCACTGCAGTTTTCTTTCTATCTCTATATTCTGAGTGTATGATTTCTCACGGAGACCATAGTTAAGGTCTTTACAATGTCCTGCTTATCTAAAGGGAAAAGCTCCTGAACCCTAGTGATGGTCTAAAATAGCCACCACTTCCAAACTCTGCATCTACCACGTTTGCTCCTGTACATACAGACTATGAGGTGTCCACCCTTTGCCAGAGGCATTCTTGAAGTAAAATGAGTTCTCTAGTGTTTGTATTATTAGTGAAGATTTACAGAAAGCACAGATTTGTATTCAAAGTTTTTAGGGCAAGAAAAGTCCTCACAAGTTTGGCCACATCTCTCTAAGGCACTGAGAGATATTATCAGTCTCAGTGCCTGACCGTCCCACCTCTGTTTGCACATTCAGAAGGCCAAAGCATAGAGAGGACTGTTGAGCCGCCATCAACTCAGGAGTTTTATCAGGCAGTCTGTGCCACTATCACTCCTTCATCAGAGAGCCTAATGGGATGATCCGAATCAGAGGGTTCAGTAGGATTGTATCTTAACCAGAAGGCAGGCCTTACAATCACACCACACAGACATGGCAAATAAGTGGATTATCACCATAAGAGGAGGTCCAGGAAAACTGATCCCACTATGCTGCTTGGAGTGCTTTAGTGTGGGTGGTGGTGGATTCTGAGTGGAGTCTTTACTCATGACCCATGGAAAGCATTAGTTCCCTGCCACAGAATTATTGATCATTTTGATCAATTCTGTATATCCCATTACTTTAGTAATATAGTAGGACCCTGTGATGGGAGTTTTAAACAACTCAAATGTCATCTAAGGAGGAGTGGTTCTCTTTTTCAAGCCATACTTGTGTTGGTGTGCACCAAAGCCCTTTCTCATTACCCCTTTCTTGAAGCCACCTAATGCTTCCAGCTTTATTTGGAGATTAACTCAAGTCAGGATCCAGAGCAGGATGGCCTTAGAGCTCCAGGTTTAGGAGTATCTCCATTCACTATCTCCCATCTCAGTCCACATCTATTGAGGACAACTCCCAGGGATAGAGGTACCATGAGCCCTAGGTCATTTTCCTAATGATAGATACACTATTTGATCTATAGTTTGAAGCAGTCCAGGTCCACTGAGCATTGTTCAAGTCTTCTAGGTTTGCAAAGCACAGAAGTGTGTCACGATTAGGAAGAATGAATTTGGGTACTACACTGTGAACAACAACAAAGTATAGAGGAGGCGCTTGGTAAGGCAGTGCAAAGCAACCTATGTCTGTGTTTCAGAGCGAATCACACAGGTGCGAACAGACATCTATGTTACCAGCTTTGGCCCAGTGTCCGACACGGAAATGGTAGGTACCAAGCATGGCTAACACAGAAAATTCCCACACTGAATTAACTGTGCTAAGGACCTCTCCCACTGAGATGTCACCCTGATGTCTTCTTGTGCATTAGGAATATACCATTGATGTGTTTTTCCGACAAAGCTGGAAAGATGAAAGGCTGCGGTTTAAGGGGCCCATGCAACGTCTCCCTCTCAACAACCTTCTTGCCAGCAAAATCTGGACTCCAGACACATTCTTCCACAATGGGAAGAAGTCCATTGCACACAACATGACAACACCCAACAAGCTGCTGAGGCTGGAGGATGATGGCACGCTTCTCTACACCATGCGGTGAGCAGTTAAGTACCCTGGGTAGCAGGTCAGGTCAGCTGATGTCATCCTGGACATATGTGGACAAGGCTCAGTGGCTAAGGGGTATGTAGATAATTTGAAGGTTGCACATGTTGCAGAGGTGTGATGTACAGGCACAGTGAGTGCTCATGCTTTGAGAAGTACAGATACTAAGGCTAGATCAAATTGTTTCCCTGAAATGCAGAGGTTCATGGCCATCAGCATCTGAACTCATTTTTATTTTTGGTACGTGCTCAAGAGCAACCTTTGAAGTTGCAACTCAGATAATGAAAGAAGGAAATTGTATTTTATGCAAATTTTATTAAGAACCTAAAATGAACCCTTTTTTTGGGGAGGGGGGTGTTGCAGTTGTACAGCTTTTTCAAAGTTTGAAAACCCATTTCTTAGGTTTTGATGTAATATTTAAATACTAAAAATAAGCTATAATATTTATAACTTAAAATGATATTTGTCACTCTAACTCTGACTTCAGTTAATCAATGAATTGATCAAAGAGCAAGAGTCCTTCATAACTTTCAGTTTCCATGGTAAAACTAAGTAGGCTTCAGGGAATACTTTCAAAGTTACAGAATACAGAACAAAATAAAAACCAGAAGGCTACATTTCCAAACTCCGCCAGACATTCATCTGGGAATCTGTGGAGAGTTTTTTTCAAAAATAATTTTAATATTTATTATTGGAAAATAAGATAGCTATTCTCATGGAGGCTGTGTTTTGAATTATAGGCACATGACCATATGGTCCTGCACCTATTTTATAGCAAAACTTGACTTGTAGCAAGGGGTGATAGGAAGGAAGCTTGTGACACACATCTTGGTATCTCATTTTCTGCCCAACCCTTCATTTCTCTTCACACTGCTCTTGAAGTTGTGGCTGTCAGTGGACATAGCATGTGTGAGTATGTGTCCCTAAACAGCACATTCTCCATGCAAAGAAATCTGTGGAGAAGTTGAGGAACAGCGGCAATATTGAGAATAAATTCTAGGTCAGTGTCCTATGGAAAAGAGTCTGTAAGGGAACTCAATACAGCAGAGAAAGGTGCAAGATAGAATCATGCAGGAAGCTATGGGGTACTCTGCTTTGGGGTAAAGGATTGAAGAGGTTATTTTTTGAGTAACATTGTGTCCATATAATAAAGATACCTACCATCTCATTAGATTATTGTCCTTGAGTCTCATCTCTAAGAGAATAGTTAGATCCAAAATATCAGCTATACATCATAAAATGTGCAGCTTTCCTCAGAGCAGTGTGATGCCACACTCTGGTGCACATAGCCTATTTGAGGAGTGGAGTTGGATACACTATAGACAGGGAGAATAGACAAGATAGGGGCTCCCTTACTGAGTTATCATTTTCAAGGTACAGACAACACATCCTTCCATTCTCAAAGAGTTGTGCTAGCCAAGCACAGACAAACACCTTCACATTCAATGCTTGGAGCAAATGAGGCCGGAGGAGTTTGGTAACCACCTCAGGATCACAGAGCCATCAAAGGGCCAGCCATGATTTCAGCCATATCCGTGCTGGATTCATCACAATTGACCACTGGAGCACAGCCACATTCTTACTGGATCTAGGAAAATCCTATTAGTACAGCTTTCAAGTACCATGCCCAGAAGGAAGGTAAGCATGATGAGCTGCCTGTGGCAGTAATGAGTGGTTGTTTATGCAGAGTAAGGCTGCTAATGAGCTGCGAATCTGATAATGAGTTTTCTTTCTCTCGGTCTACAACATTTGAGAAGTGAAATCGTTCTTGAAACTGCTGTGCATCTTAGTGTGCTAAAGCTGTCTTGGTTGGGTTTCTACTGAGGTGATAAACACAGAAAGCAAGGTGAGGAGGAGGGGATTCGTTTCAGCTCATATTTCCATGTACCAATCCATCACAGAAGGAAGTTGGGACAGGAACTCAAGAGATGAACCGGGAGGCAAGAACTGGGTCAGAGGCCATGGAGGAGTGCTGTTCACTGGCTTACTGTTCACAGCCTTCTCAGTCTGCTTTCTTATGCAACCCCTGACCACCTTTCTGGGATGGCATCCCCAATAGAGGGCTGGACCCTCCTACAGCAATCACAAATGAAAACATTACTCCACAGACTTGCCTACAAAACAACCTTTAAAAAAAAGATTTATTTTATTTATTTCACTAATATGAGTACACTGTTGCTGTCTTCAGACACACCAGAAGGGGACATCAGATCCCATTACAGATGGTTATGAGCCACCATATGCTGGTAATTGAACTCAGAACCTCTGGAGGAACAGTCAATGCTCTTAACCGCTGAGCCATCTCTCCAGCCCCACAAAACAATCTTCTCATTTTAGATTGCTTCTTTCCCAGATATGTCTAAGTTTGTGTTAACAAAAACCAACCAGCATGTTACTGCTTTAGCAAAGGCAATGAATTGAGAGTACAAATTACTGTCAAATCACAAAGCACATGCTAGCCAAGGAAGATCTGGTAACCAACTATCATGGCTATTTGGGGGAGTGTTGCATGTAATAATTATAAAATCAACCCACGCTATTGCTGGCTACTCTCTGGCCATGGCAGTCTCTCTGCACCCATGGACTCCATTGGGCAGCCACCCAACTTCTCATGATTCGCTTGCCTCTGATCTGCTCGTATCTTCCCAGCCATCTGCCCCCTGTGGCTCACTATCACAAATTCCCTTAACTCAGTAAAATCAAAACTCTAAAGGCTTGTAATTTATCAGTCAGATTTATAATAGTAAATTCTCAACTCACAAAACCCCCATACAATGAACTCAGAGCCAATTGATATTGATACAAGCTGTCCACCTAGATTGGACAAACTGTCCTAAATTATTGTATCGCTTCTATGGTATTCATAGCTCCCTGTGGCTATTTCAAGCCATGTGGATCTGGTTCGTCTTCTTCCTCCATCTTCTCTATCCTTCTATCTGCCTGTTCCCTGTTCTCTCTCTCTCTCTCTCTCTCTCTCTCTCTCTCTCTCTCTTTCTCTCAGCTCTGCCTTTCTTTTTCATTGCACAATCCCATACTCTAGTCTTATATTTCACCTACCCTCACCTGAGTATCCTCAGCAATCCACAGGGGAGCAGGTTTTTTGTTTGTTTGTTTGTTTGTTTGTTTGTAGACAGGGTTTCTCTGTATAGCCTTGGCTGTCCTGGAACTCACTTTGTAGACCAGGCTGGCCTTGAACTCAGAAATCTGCCTGCCTCTGCCTCCCGAGTTTTGGGATTAAAGGTATGTGCCACCATGCCCGGCTTGGGGAGCAGTTTTTGTGTTCAGTGCTGAGGGTACTCATCAGACCTGGCATTGTAGCTCAGATCTTGAATGTCCTTCCATGGCTAGTATGCTAAAGGATTAACTGTCTAAGCAGCAATATTGGGAAGAGGTGGAATCTTCAAGAGATGTAGAATAGTCTTCAAGTCAAGGGGTAGCTTTCCTCTTCCTCTCTTCAGCTTCATAGAACGAGACATGTAGTGTGGCTCTGCCACACATTTCTGTCATTATGTTCTGTCTTGCAACAAGCCCATAACAATGGACCCAACAGGTCATTACTGCAATCTCTAAAACTATGAGCCTCAAAGACCCTTTTCTCTTTGTAAATAGGTATTTTGCAGGCATTTGTTAAAGGATTAGATAACAAATTAACACACCATATAAAACTAGTGGTTTTTCCTTGGTGCTGTGATTCTTATGTGTTTCCTCCCTGGTGATACCATAAGAAACATGCTGTAAACATCTGTACAAAAGTGTGTATTATGATATTGCTCATGACACCCAACCATAGAAGTATACAATGGGCACATTTTTAAAATAAAATTTTGTCCCCAATCTTCTGTATCTAACTCAAAAGATGTGGTGTGGTAAAGGCATGGTGTCCTTTATACTCTAAGGCAGACCTAACAATATTTAAAAACAATAGCCACTGTCTTATAAAATGAAGCTACCCCAGCACAGTAGAACCCAATATAAACCAAAGAAGTGGCTGTGCTTGTATCCCTACCATGCCCCAGAAATCTTTTCAGTTAGCACTGAGATCTTTCAAGCCATTGTTGATGCAGTTTCCCCAAGTGCCTGCTATCTGACACATTTAAGAGGAGCTATGCCAGAGCCTAGCAAACACAGAAGTGGATGCTCACAGTCTGCTATTAGATGGAACACAGGGTTCCCAATGGAGGATCTAGAGAAAGTACCCAAGGAGCTGAAGGGGTCTCCAACCCTATAGGTAGAAGAACAATATGAACTAACCAGTACCCCCAGAGCTTGTGTCTCTAGCTGTGTATGTAGCAGAAGATGGCCTAGTTGGCCATCATTAGGAAGAGAGGCCCCTTGGTCATGCAAACTTTATATGCCCCAGTACAGGGGAACGCCAGGGCCAAGAAATGGGAGTGGGTGGGTAGGAGAGCAGGGCAGGGGATGGGGGAGGGTATAGGGGACTTTCAGGATAGCATTTGAAATGTAAATGAAGAAAATATCTAATAAATATTGGGAAAAAAAGGAAAAAAAGAGGAGCAAATAGTCAGCCGAGGATCTGAAAACTATTTAGGGTTGCACCAGTGGGCCATTGTTTCCATGATCTAAAGACAAATTTCACCAGCCGCTCTAAGAAGCCTAAGGAGATCCCCTGACATTTCTCATTATCTTTAAAAAGAAGTCACTTTTGGCTGGGAGTGTATCTCAGAGGAAAATTTATGAGTTTAGTGTGTATGAAACCCATGCGGCATTCCCAGCACCAACCAATGGGACACACAAGAAACCCAATGATAAATTCAGAGACTGACAATGTTGTCTAAAGGATTATTTTTTAGTAAAACCATTGTAAATGGAAAGTGTCCTGAGTTGGAGATGACTTTCATTCCCTCACGCTGGTGGACAAGGTTTGTAGTAGCATCTTACATGTTTTTGATATTTTCCCACAAGCACAAGGCTCCTGTGAACATGGCTCTCTTTCACTCCAGATAGTTATATTATATATCATGTTATATATTTATTATAGATTTATATTATATATTTATAGCTAGAAAAAAATTAACTGAACACTAAAATGTGTGTGCATGTGCAAATGTAAACATCTCTACATAATCATGATTCAACAAGTTCAGACTGCAGTATACTAAGCTAGAAGAGGACTAATATAAAATTCAAAATATTGTTTCTCCTGAGTGTCTCATTTTCATACCCTCCTCCTGTCAAATCTGCAAATCAAACATGGGAAGTTAGAGACTGTAACCAATGACTTCTGCTAGGACACCTCTGGCACACACTCTCCCAAGAGCTGTGTACCCAGCACTGATGTGTAGGTCAATTCTAAGGAAGCCTCCACAGAGATGCCCAAAGCCTTTCTACCTGGGATCACGGAACTGAGGGATAATGTCTCCAAAGACCTGCTGATGCTCCCCAAGAGTGCTGCTATGACCAGCCCATGTAATTGCTTCTTATTTTCTGGGTGAAACTTTCTGACATCACTTCATGGAAGGTGAACTTGGAGGCCTTCTGGGCAAGCCCGTGCAGCTCAGGGTGTGGCCTCAACCTGTGATTTGATGTATCTTATAAGTAGCTCACTTGGCTACCAATTGCTGCTTTTCCTTTTCCCGTTCCCTGCACCCTCTGAACATGTGTGCTCTGAAAGATAATGCAGTAAGCACGACCTTAGGGAACATAGCACTGAATAACAAGGTCCTGGATGAAGTTGTTAGTCTGTTAGGCAAAAAACCACCAAAGGCAAGAAAGGAGTAATAGGAGAAGGCTTGCAGCACCAGAGT
The DNA here is from genome assembly GCA_902729485.2 of Mus minutoides. Lineage (NCBI taxonomy): Eukaryota > Metazoa > Chordata > Mammalia > Rodentia > Muridae > Mus > Mus minutoides. The sequence goes on from LR753311.1 coordinate 1,634,805, forward strand.
CCTGCCTATGTCAGGAACCAGAAGCTCTTCTAGGATCCTTTCTTGCCTGTGCTGCGAAAGACCCAGGCAAGAACACTGGAGTATTGACCATTGTATCATAGCACATGGCAGAACAGCAGCTGCCAGCACGGTCTGCATCAAGTGCCTCTCCAGTTTCCCTCCTCTCAGTGAGTTTGCCCTCTGCTATTTTACTTTGAAGAGAGCATATTTAAAAACAAAAACAAAACTATTGTATTACTCTCTTTTTTAAAAAAGTAGCATATATTAATTATGCAAAATAATGGCTTTCATTGTGACATTTTCATAATACATATAATGTATTTTGACCACACTCACCTCTGTCACTGTCTGTTTTTTATCTCTTCTAATACAGTAATAACTTTAAGTCTTAAGACTTTTTGTTGAGAATGATAGTAGAATAAATATGCCCACTGGAGGGCAGTATATTCATAGTTCAACTCAAAGATTGGCATCATCCTTTGGTTATAGTGTGACATAAGGGAACTACACACTTTATAAATATCTGACATATGGGTAATGTATTTGAAGAGTATTATACCATTTATAGCTAGAAAATTTTTAACTGGACAGTTACATGTGTGTATGCACATGCAGATGTAAACATCTGCACATAATATAACCCAGTGTCTATGTATTCTGGGACTGGGGAGTTGATTTAATGGTACAGTGCTAGCTTTACAAGAATGAGGACTTGACTTCAGAACACAATATGCGCAAAAAGCTCAGATGTGAAGGCCTTGTCCCACATCTAATCTCAGCACTGCAAAGCAAAGATAGGAGAACCCTGTACTCAACTGTGAGACAGGCTTGACAATCAGTGAACTTACATTCAGTTGAGAGATGCTGTCTAAAAAGAGTAAAGTGGAGAGTGACTGACATAGACTCCTGTCCCCTCTACTCACACACTTAAACCAGACCAAAGCAAAACAAGCAAACAAAACAAACAAAAAAACAAACAAATCACCTTATAAACTAGGGGCTGTAGAGTTGGATCAGTGGTTAAGAGCACATGTCATTCTCCCAGATGACCTGAGTTCAATTCACAGAACTCCCATCCACCTATCACTTCAGTCCCAGATCTCAGGCCTTCTTCTGACCTCTGGCATCAGTAATATATGTGATACACAGACATATGAAGACAAAGCACTCATATATATAATATAAAAATATGAAATAACACATGTATTTGAGAAGCACAAGGCATAATAGTAGAACACAGAGTCAAAATTAATATTTAAGAGGGTAGAATGTATTGTGTCTGTGTGTCTAACATACAGTGTATTTTTACACATACACACACACACACACACACACACACATCTCCCACAGATTTTAAGTGGCTTGTTTATTCAAAATCTATTTTGTTCTATAATGTAACATACATTGGAAACTTTTTATGTGTCTTAAACATATTTATGCAACTTAAACATTTCAGAATAAGCATTGTTTACTCTGAAACAGTGACACATTGTGTTCTATTATATAATTATTTGACCTTCATGCGTCTGTACAAAGTTCATGATACTTCAATTTTCTATTCATGATAAAATATACTTTGGATTAATTCTAGGAATTGGAAAAAAGATAAGGGAACATCCCCATTCTGCCTTTACGTACATATGTGCTGCATGTACAGATGGTTAAATTTGTATCCAGCATATGAAAGACAACTTCTGTCTCTCTCTCACACCCAAGTATCCTTTCTTGTCCGCTCACCTCCCCTTTTGCAATCTTTTATTTGATAGTTCCTCTTCTAATAACAACCTAGATTATTACACACATAAAGGAACACATGTAGCCTTTGTCTTTCTGTGTCCTGCTTACTCTGCTTAATATAATGGTCTTTGGTCCAATTTTCCTGCAAATGACATCATTTCATTCTTCTTGATGGAAAAATAAAAACTCCAGTATGTATCTGTAACAGATTTTATTGATTCATTCATCTGTCGGTTGACATCTAGACTGGTGCCCTCTCTTGGGCATTGTGTGTAGTACTTCAATAAGCACGGATGTTCCTGTATGTGTGTGGTATGTTGACTTAGAATTCCTTGGGTATGCTTCATTTTTAGTTCCTCGAGGATCTTCCCCACTGATTTCCACAGTGGTGCCCAAATTTACACCCTTGGTAGTGGTGACTGTATCATCTTCCCCCACATCTTTGCAAGTATTTCTTGTAAATTGTTTTCTTGGTAGCCACATGGCTGGTATGTGATGAAATTCTAGTGTGAATTAAATTCGCATTTCTCTAGAGATTGAACACTTTCAACCTTTTCTTTTCAAATATTCTGTGGCCATTTGTATTTCTTCCTAGGAACGCTATTTATTCAATTCATTTACCCAATTTATCTCCTAACCTTTATTTTCATGATCCCATAATGTATTATATAACATAATTTGCCTCCCACCTATTGCCAAGAGGCCCCTGCTACTTCCATGTTTGTGGCCCACTAGAGTTAGAATTTCTTTCCTGAGCATATGTAGGGTGGTCGGGTGTTACTTGCTTAAACTACAAAAATGAAGAATGTAACTCCCCTCAACCATAAACTGCCTCGGAGGACTAGGGCTTATGACCTTTTCCTTGATCAGTGACAGAATACCGATGAGCCCAGTCTTCTGTTGCTGTGAGTTCATGGATTCAATACCCATGACGTGGCCAGAAGACAGATTTGCAAACCCTTCTTCCCATCCTCTGGCTTTTTAATCTTACTTCTGCCATCTCCTTAGCAACGTTCTCTGAGCATTGGAGAGGTGCTGTAGATGTCCAGTTTAGGGTTGAGCACTCCATAGTCACTTTTTCTCAGCACTCTCATCGGTTAGGAACCTCTGCACTAACCATTGTCCACTTCAAGAATATGTTTTGTTTTTTTTTTAACCAACACTAAGCATAAACTATGGATGTAAACATGAACATTTAGATGGCTATGTGACACCATGTCCATATAGCAAGATAACAGAAGGTTTTTCCATAGGACCTATGACATCCATCGTCATGGATTTTTGTCCAGTTTTACAGAACTGGACACCAAGTCCCCCTTGGAGTACTAGAGTCTTCCCACTCAGTTCACAACCAAGAGCAATAGCAGTAGACTGTAATGTTTGGGGAGGGTCTGTGAGACCCCACTGACAGCTCAAACAAAGGTACTTGGCACTTAGCTTTTTACTTCAGAGTCTGTAGTTTCTGAGAGAGGCACTGCCACCACCCCTCATTATAGGCTAGCTCCAACTAAACTTCTTTTTATATATTTAGACATATTTCAGGAAGATTTCACCATAGTAGGCTTCCATATGACACATTCAATGGTCTTTATTGTTAGTCATCCTTCCCCCTACTCCTTCTACTCTCTCCTCCCATCCATCAGCCCACTTAACTCTTCTTATGCCATCCTTCTCTCTTCATACCACCTGTGTTTTATCTCCTTTTCATTGATGTCTGCCAGTAGCCTCACACTGTTCTCTGTGTTCTCTGGGTATGCCAGTTTACACACATATATCCAAATAACCAAAGATGGTGTCCACACATAAGAAGGGATGCTTAGCAATTGTCCCTCCTGGTCAGGGTTACCTCACTTGGAGTGATTATTTCCAGTTTCATCCATTTATTTGCAAATTTCAGGATTTTGTTCTACTTTTTAGCTGAATGATGGTTTATTGTGTATATGTACCACATTTTTACTGTAGTATTATTCATTTTCCATTTACCAATTGAAAAATGTTTAGTCTGTTTGCATTTTTTGCCCACAGTGAATAGAGCAGAAGTGAGCAAGAATCAGCAAGTATTTCTACAGGATATTCTTTTAGATGTATGCTAAAGAGTGGTAAAGCCGGAACATGTGGTAGATAAATGTCTAGCTTTTTGAGGAAACCCACTTGAATTTCATAGTTGCTATACCAATTTGCAACATCAACAGACACAAAAGTGTGTCCCCCTTTCCCCAAATCCATGCTAGCACATTGTCTTTTCTGTGTGCTTGTTTATTTAATATTAGCTTCTCTAACTGATATATAATGAAATCTTAAAGTAGTTCTAATTTGAATTTCCCTAATAGCTGAGACTGTTGAACAGTTAAAAAAATATTTCTCAGCCATTTGTTTTTCTTTTAGAAACTTAAAGTTCCTTGGCTCATGTTTTTCTTCCCAATATCTGGGCATTTCCAACAACAATCATTTTATGTTGTTGACAGCAGACTTTCTACTTCAGATTATTTAGGTATCTTACAGCAAGAACAATTGCATAAGATGCTTTGTTAGATAATATCATAAAATTCTGAGACACGTCACAATCTGAGTCCATAACTTACTTCTAATAGATGTGTGCTAAACTATATATAGACAGAATTCAAAAGTCAAATTCTATGTATCAGTGATAACTAAGACTAATGCTTCAAATGAAGATCTCGAGAATCATATAAAACAGGAGTAGGGAGAGTGGCCACTCTGCTTTTGTTCCTGATTTTAATGGAACTGCTGAGTCTTTCCTCATTTAACAAGACGTTAAATGTTAGTATACTTGCTGTATACTGTGTTTATTATGTTCAGATGAGTCCCCGTATATCTGGTCTCCCCAGGAGTTTTCGCATGCTGCAATGTTGGATTTTGTTAAAAGGCTTTTCATTTGAGATTATTATATAATTTATATCAATGGATCTATCCATGTGGTAGATTCAATTCATTGATATAAATAAGGCGGACTATCCCTGTGTTTCTGGTATGAAGCCAACTTGTTAATGGTAGATGATCTTTATGGTATTTCCTTGATTTTAGCTTGCAAATATTTTATTGAGAATTTTTCTGCCTATGGTTGAGCAACGATATTGACTTATAATTATCTTTTTATTGGGTCTTTGTCTGTTTTAGGTACCAGAGTAATACTGACTCCTTAAAGAATTTGGAAGACTTCCTTTCTTTTTCTATTTTATGAAATACTTTGAGATTAGTGTCAATTCTTCTTTGAGGAGAAAATAGAATTGTAGATTGACTCCAACCGGGCTGTTTTAACTGGGAGAATTTTTTTTCAAGTTGTCACCACACAGTATTAGGAAAATAAAATATAACAATAACTGCATATAATGCAGTTTGTAAAAGTCAATATCATTCTATGCTGCACTGGCTTTGAAGAGGCTGTTTCACATGACATACATATAGATTAGCTGGGATTTTTTAAAATATTACTTCTGTCTCACTTTTTGATATATGTCTATTTGAATTATCTCCCTCACCTTATTTTAACATTCATAGATCATAGCATTTAAAGGTTCAATCATTTATTTTAGGTTTTCTAGTCTAGTGAAATATAAATTTTAAAGTATGTTCTTATCATTGATTCTCTGAATTGTGTCTATTGTAATGCCTTCCTTCTTATCTCTAATTTGGGACCAACCTCTCCTCTCCTCTCCTCTCCTCTCCTCTCCTCTCCTCTCCTCTCCTCTCCTCTCTTCTCCCTGCCTCTCCCCCCCTCTCTCTCTCTCTCTCTCTCTCTCTCTCTCTCTCTCTCTCTCTCCTTAATTTGGCTAAAGATCTGTCAATCTTGTCAAGGAACTATATCTTCACCCCACTGTATTTTTTTCTTAATTCTATTTTATTAATCTCCGACTTTCATTGTGTCTTACTTTCTACTTTTTTGGGGTGTTATTTGTTCTTGGGTTTTACAAGGGTGAATCATTGTTATTTATTTGATATATCTGAAAAAAATTTGCTATAACATTCCCTCTTAGGACTATCTTCACTTATTCCCACGGATTTTGATATTTTGTATATTCATTTTCATTCACTTCTACAAAATTTCAAATTTCCATTTTGATTTCCTTTCCTGACCCAATGATACTTCATAATGTGTTGTTTAGTTTTCATGAGTTTATGTACTTTCTGTCTTTCCTATTGTTGATATTCAAATTTGTTCCATTGTGGTCAGATAAGATGAAGGATGTTATAGTAGTTTCCTATTTTTGTTAAGATTTATTTTTTTGTGTGTGTTGTAATATGTAATTGGCTTTCAAAATATTCCATGGGCTGCTGAAAAGAAATTAGTGTATTTAGAGTTTGGGTGAGATGTTCTGTAAAAGTTTGTTGGGTTCATTTAATTTATGATGTAATTTAACTCCAGAGAATCTCTGTTTTGCTTTTATTTTTTGTTTTGTTTTGTTTTGTTTTATAGATGTCCTTTATATTGTGAGACTGGGGTATTGAAGTCACCCACTATCAGTGTCTTGGAGATAATCTGTGCTTTTAAATTTGTTAGTGTTGCTTGTATGGAATTGGGTTCACCTGTGTTTGGTGTATATATGTTAAGGGTTATAATACCCTTTTCATTGATTCATTCCTTCAGTGAGTATGAAGTGAGCCTTCTTTGAAGTCTATTTTCCCATGTAAGAATCGCTACGCCTGCTATTTCTTGGTTTCATTTGTTTGGAATACCCTTGTCCAATACTTTTTACCCTTAAAAGTGGTGCCTATGATGTGTGGCGAGGTAAATTTCCTGGTGGCAACAAAAAGATTGATCCTGATCTCTGATGCAGTCTGCTGGTCTGTGTATCTATTTTGAGGGTATTGAGACTGTTAATATTAAGAATTACTTTGAATGATGTCTCTTAATTCTTGTCATCTTATCATTTTGTGATGTGTTCTTAGACCTCTTCTCATGAACTCTTCTGGAGTTACCAATTTATGCTTGTTTTTTGTTTATCTTCGTCTTCAGACACAAGTAGCCATAAGTTTCTTTACCTATTGTTATCATGAAAGGTTTTCATTTTAAGTTTTTGCAGAGAAAAATAATCGAGTTAATAATGGTGGTCTTCCAGAACTTGGAATACATCATTTCAGGCACTTTTGGCTTTGTATTTTTTGTCTAATAATCAGCTATTACTCTGGTGGGTCTCCTTTATAAAGTACCTTGACTTTTCTCTCTCAAAACATTTAAAGCACTTTCTTTCTTATTTGTTTTAATGTTTTAACTGTTATAAAGATTTTCTTTTCCGCCCCTATCTATTTTGGAGTTCTGTAGATGTCTTGCACCTGCATGGGCACTGTTTTCCTCTAAGTTTGGGAAATTTTCTTCCACAGTTGTATTGAAAGTATTCTTTATCCTTTCACTGTGACCTTTGTCTCCTTTTATCTGCATCTGAAATTTAGGTCTTCTTTTGGTGTCCCAGGGTTCTGTCACTTCCATTGATATTTATTTTTAGAAATTCTTTTGTATCTTTAATGAGTGATCCAATTCCTCTACCTTGTCTTTCATCTCCGATTCACTAATTTCTACATGATCCATTTTGTTGGTGAGGCTTTCCATTGTAGAGACAGCATAGCTCAGAGACAGAGCTCATGCCTAATCTGGGGAGGCCCCATGGCTAGTGATGAGAAAATAAATTGCTATGTTATACAGGAGCTCAACTTCAGTTCTCATATCTGAACTTTTTTTTTTTTTTTGGTGGAAATATTTAATCTCAATTGGGCGCTTCTACCTCACTTTTGATCATTCAGTTCCTTGATAAAAGATACTCAACTTTTATTATTATAATAAACCTTAATCAGCACTAGAGCTGGGCAGATATCTTTCCTTGAAGATACTAGAACCTATTTCCCCATCAATAACCCCAAATTATAATTGGCCTCTCTTAACTTCAATTGCCCAGCCCTGTTTTCATGACTCAACTAACCCATGGTGTCTTCCTTCTCTTCACTTTGTGGTTTTTCTCAGACCCCAAGCCTAGGAAACCTCACATACAGCCTATCACAATTCTGCCCAGCTATAGATGGTAGATATCTTTACCAATAAAGGATAACTTGGGGAGGGAGAAAGGTCACATAGTATTATTTGGGTCTATGTGCAGATTCCCTCATCTTTGGCAGGAACTTGGGAGTCAATATTTAGCTACAATACAGCTAAGGACCAAACCTCAACAGAACACACAAATAAATATGTTCATTCTGCAAAGAGAAAGAGTTTTTCATTTCTATCATCTTTTCACATCGGCAATTGGCTTTCTGATGCATTTCCTTTTGTTCTATCTCTTTCTCTCTTCCTTGCACCCTCTTTTTTTCTTTCTCTGTCCTTTTCAAATATATTCATACTTCATTGAACTATTAGAACACACTTGAATCATTCTCTTTGTTTAGTATTATTTTAAAAAAAGTAATTTTCATTAGATACTATTATTTTGGAAGTAACAATTTGTGAAGACAATATGATGTCTTTATTTTTTATGAAGTTTCTCTTCTGTGCTGGGACTTGTAATTATGGAACCAGTTCATTGGTTGAATTTCTCTTTTAGATTTTAATTAGGAAATGGTAAGTCCTCTTTCTCCTTTCAATGGTGGTTTTTGAAGGATTAAGTGGGAGAATAAGTCCTGGTAGGGATGACAGATTTTTTCTGTCTGTGGAACTGGTGTTTAGGGTTGGAGTTTCTCTGTGGTGTCTTCCATTGGACATCAGGTATTGCTTGTCAGCTAGGGTTCTTACCTATGTCTGCAACTTATATTGTGAGTTGTGGAACTTGACAATGACTGTGGTCCTTAATGAGAGTCAGATCTGATATCCATCCTGGGTCTTGCTCTGAAACATCACAGGATGTCTTCTTTGTTGGGAGAGTCTTTTCATTGAAAGACTATTGCTGCTTCAATTGGCTGCTTGCTATAGATCTGCTTAAAACATTTGTAACCTTTTGAATTAATTTTGATAGGTTATAAATAGGAGTTTACACATTGCTTTTAGATTGTCCACTTGTTTTCAAATAATTTAAGTGTTTGCTAATGATCCTATGGTGTTCATTGCTGTCTTTTATAATGTAAAAACATGTTTAATTTTAACAATTTGGGTTTTCTCTCTTTTGGTTATTTTGTTTTCATTTATAGCATTTTGCTTTATTAGGTCTTCGAGGTTTTATTTTCATCTTCATTCTAGTATCTTCTGACTGACTTTCCTTATTTCTTAGTGCCTACTACCTTATGTTCAGCTTATTTTTTAATACTACCTTGGTGTGCATTATAAATAATTTACTTGTGATCTTTCTGGTTTTATTTTGCTTTATTTTTAAAATAGGCTTTCACTGTATATGTGTAAACTAAAGTCAAACTTCCTGGCTCAACCTTTCTACTGCTAGAGTTATAAGTACAGAACCCCATGTTCTCCTTTACACCTCACTTTCATTGTAGGCACTCATAGCTATAAACTTATTTCTTATGATTCCCTTCAATTTGCTGTTAAAACGTTCTAATAACTTGAACTTTCAGTTAAATTTAATTCTAGGAAGTTTTTCATTTCCTTCTTCACTTTTTATATGATTCACATGTCACCAAACAGTGTGTTACTAAATCTGTAAGTAGTCATAAAGTTTCTAAAAGGACACATAAACAGGCAGGCAAATGCACAAACATAAAAATATACAACTGCATAAAGATACACAGACACACAAACATACAAATATACACAAACACAAAACCACACAGAAGCACAAATATGTGATTCTTGTTTTATTTGCAAATCTGCTGAATGATTAGTTTCTTCCAGTTATGTGAAGATTTGAGCTTATATTCGATGAAAACAATGTAAAAACAAAGGAAGTCTAAAAATACAACTCTCACATATATATTTCTTGCTCTGAAAAATAAGTCTAGAATTCTTCTGGTTGTCCTGTGATTCCATAGTCAATGCGCCCATTCAGTGTAGCCCATCAGTGCTTTGGGCATTTGAGGAGATGCACAAGTGCACTGTTCCTACACGTTTGTCTGCCTAGACTCAGCCCATCTCCAAGGCTATGGGTCATTTCAGCTTAATATGTTGCTCTTGTCTGGCTGCTATCATGGCATTCCCTGCCTATTGAGAGGTTCTTCTTAAACATAGGAGCGCAACCTCCTCAAGGTTCTATGGAATGTCTAGTGGGAAAGAAGGTGGTCAGTGCTGGGTCCCAAGCTCGTGAGGGTTTCAGCTTCAGTCTTTCAGTCCCAGTTTCAGAAGAAAATTCCCTGGCAGACAGCTCCGTCTGAATAGAAGGAACCATTTGATCTGGTCTCTTTAGTAAGAGACAGCTTTAGACTAATTCTTTAGACCAATTCACAGGATGTTATATGGTTTTGTCTTGTTCCAGGTGTTTTAGAAGTACAAACTCATGGTGGAATTTGTGACAGCAATATCTACATCCATAGAAAAGGTAAACAGATCATGGTGAACTATAGGCACACATTTATCTAGGAAAACCAACAGCCCACCTGCCTGTTCTATATAAATCCCAAGAAACCTGAGTAGTGCACTCTAGTCAGACAACAGGGCTGAAATTCACAGCCACTAGATGGTGCTGTGAGTACATACACGAAGGGGAAAGTAGGCCAGCGTGAGGATGTGCCTGCTGAGCTAGCAGCACTGCAGCAGGCTTCACTGAAGGGCTTTCAGGGGAAATAAGATGCTGGGGTTCTGGAGAGTACCCGAGGGAGCCAGCCTTGGTCATCACCGGTTCACTGGTGTGCGGCTGGACTGTGCCTGCCTCCCAGGCAGTGGCAACACCAGAGTTCTGGGTCAAAGTCAAAGGTTGCTGAAAAATCCTAACCTCCCATTCTATAGAAAACCACGAAGAATCCAGCCTCATGAATTTAACAAATTAAGGATGTGGCTAGGCATTTTAGTTGTTAGAAATTGATGAGTATATGTCATTCATAGCTCTATCTGCATTCCATCCATGCCTCCTGAGCCTGAGATGACTTATAAATGTCAGCCAAATGATCAATAGGGGAAAGAATGCCTGTGAGATTTTGAAATTTACCTGAAAAGTGAGTAAGCATGCCCCTGATGTCAATGAAGAGATCTGTTACAGAGTTAGACATGCATCCTGTTCCTTAAAAATATCAAATCTCAAGGTTTTTTTTTTGTTTTTTGTTTTCTTAGATGCACTACAGACCAGTCTTCTATAGCATTTAAAAAGTAAAGATGGGATTAAATGGCTTGGTGTTTAACAGCGTGCCTTACTCTGACTGAGAAGCGGAGTTGGTTCATAATATCTACATTAGATAGCTGACAATCTCAGGTAGCTCCAGCCTTGCAGAATCTGAGGCCCTCTTTTAGCCTATGAGAGTACTTGCAGGCAACAACCCATACCCATCACTCACCCCAGTGCCCCCCAACACACACATTTTTTAAAGAGTAAAACCAAATTATGAATCTTGAGAAACTGAAGAAAAATGAATTCAGTGGTTCTGCTCTCCAGTGTATTTACCACATGTGGTGGTTTGAATAAGCTTGGTCCTGGGAGTGCCACTATTAGGAAGAATGGCCTTGTTAGGGTAGGCTTATTGGAAAAAATGTGTCACTGTGAGGGTGGGCTTTGAGGGTGTATGCTCAAGCCCCGCCCAGTGTGGAAGAGAGAGTATCTCTCCTGGTTGCCTTCAGATCAAGATGTATAACTCTTGGCTCCTCCAGCATCATGTCTGCCTGCTTGCTTCCATGTTCCCATCATGTTGTTAGTTATCTGAACCTCTGAAACTGTAAGCCAGCCCCAGTTAAATGTTGTCCTCATAAAGGTTGCTTTGGTCATGGTGTCTCTTCACAGCAATGAGACCTTACCTAAGTAAGACACCACATTTCAAGCAGCCAGTTGCTAACTGTGAACAGAACTAGGCACTTCAGGCTAATTCATGTCACTCCACCAAGATCTATTGGAAATTAAGGTAGATTTGAGAAGATACATCTACCAACATCTATTGGAAATTCAGGTAGATTTGAGAATCAAGTCCTGATCATGGCCATACATACCTGTCACAGGTAGTAGTCTCAGTGGCATTGTGCTAGTCATATGAGCATACAAAAAGCCGTACATCTGAGGATCAAAGGGAGTTTTAGAGTATTTTGAAGAACATTAAAGCTTTGATACTACATTCTGTTAACATGAAGGGTTTTATCTAAAGCATTTCAAACATGAGTATCTGAATGAACTATGAGTACATTCATAGACATCTAGCAGGAAAATAATACATGGCTAATTCTGATTATTGAAGTTTGATTTCTTTCCCGCATAAGCTAAGTTCTTCCACAGTATCCCACACAGTGTTAGTAAGGCCAGTCAATGATCATGGGTTGTTTCCCTCTGTCAGTACTCAAAAACATTAAGAAGAACATAGGGGAAGAGGAGATACCCTTCAAGTTGGCAGATGCCAGCAACAGCCTTCTGTAGTAAGCTGTTACCAGGCCCAAGAGAAGACAAGGCCTTCAATACTTAAGAGAAGGCTAATCATGGTTATCCAGAACTCTGCACCTTTGAGATTTGTACAGGCCAGGCTGGTAAGGGAGAACATTAACACTCACTGGGATTGAAGCAAAGACCCTGCTGTTTTGTGGAGATAATGTCCTGCGGGATCACCATCCACATTGGGGGTGATGTATTCAGACAAGAGAAGAGGACAGGCTCCAGGGATGTGGGAGAAAGGGACCATGTCTTCTCTTTGAGGAGCTAACAAATTTGGTAACAATGTGAAGTGGTCAGTGTATCAGAAGGTGTTAAAAATAATGCTGGCTTTAAAATGTTGTCATTCCCCAAGGCAGTGCCTGGAAAGGGGAAAAGGGATAAGCAAGGACATTTGAAAGCTACCAGGCTTTCACAGTGAATGACAGAAATTCTGTTCTAAATTTTACGTAGGTTGTCTTTGAGACAGCTAAATGAAACTGTCTGGCACAGGAAAAAGTACATCCCAAGTAACATTTGTGTTTGACCTCACAGAGAGTGCACTATAAGTCATTTCCCTAGGTACTGACATACAGAGACTGAGTCCCAGCAATGGGGGAGTGCAGCCATAGGTCCTTTGGGTAGCTACATGTGATAAGTGACAAATGCTAGCCATTCCAAGCAAGGTTGAGTGAGACCCGTCTTAGGAAGAATATGCCTGTGTTCACTGTGTGCCATCAGTCCAAAGTACTCAACCTGTTCTACACAGCTCTGAAACCTAACATGCTCAGAAAACTGGAAGGAAGCCCTTCTGTTAACCTTCCCTGTTCTATGCTTTGATGGTGCACAATTGAGCTTAGAACACACTGAGGATGGCTAGAACAGGAGCTGGTGAGTGTGTGAGTATACAGGTAGATAGGTGAGTATGTATGGGTGTGGGGGGTGTAGGAGAGTGAGTAGTGTGGTATATCAGCACTCTCTGTATGGAATATGATATATTTTTGGTAGGAAGTATGTCAGTGTGCAGGCAGACATGCTGTTGGAGGAGCCAAGAGTTCTACATCTTGATCTGAAGGCAGCAAAATGAGACTATTCTGCCAGCAGCCAGGACCAGTGTCTGATTTCACTGGGCAGAGCTTAGGCATAGGAGACCTCAAAGCCCACCCACAGACTGACACACTTCCTCTAACAAGGCCACACCTCCTAATATTGCCATTCCCTACGGGCCAATCATCCAAACACTTGAATCTATGGGGACCAAACCTATTCAAATAACCACATATGGTATGGTTTATAACTTTGTAAGAATATGCGACTCTTTGTGTGTGTGTGTGTGTGTGTGTGTGTGTGTGTGTGTGTGTGTACACGCGTGCGTGCGCATGCGTGCGTGCTCATACATGTATGCACATGCATACTATGCACTGGGGGAGTGGACTTTCATCTCTTGAGACAGATATTCATTTGAGATGATCTATCTATTTGTCAATTCATGTTAGTAGTTCCCTGGGCCACTGGTTTAGCTGCCTCTCGACCCTGTTGTTGCTGCCTCAGCTCTTTACATCCACCCTTTCCTTGCTCCCTGATGCTCCCATCCATTTAGTCACATCACAGTGTCTGAGAGCAGCTGCCTGCCCAGCTGTCAGATCACAGTGATGGAGGGGGCAAGCTGAGGATGCAGTAATGAATGAGGGACAGCATGAGTTCATATAGAGACAGTAAGGCTGAAATGAACAATGGCAGGAGGATACAACTACTAGGGTGTTCTGGACATAGGGACCAGCAAGTCTAGATGTACATACAACCTAAGGAATGAATGTGAAGTCACATGAATTGTTTACCTGAGAGTGTTGTTAAGAAGAGGGACAAGAAGTGGTCAGAAATGGGACATAGTATATAGATAAAGAATAACTCAGCCTGTATACAGGTGACAATAGGGAGTAAAAATCAGCCCAGGGATCCTTTGTGAAGATGCTCCATCATAAGACACATACAAGGGCTCCTCCTAAGCCAGGCATGTCCTCATGACCAACTCTTGTCCCTCAGAATTCTGTGGCATAGTAAGACTGCAAGCAGTCATGAGGACAGAGGGTAGAGTGTAGAAACAGAATAGAGAGCTCCTACTCCAGACAGTCATATGCAGGTTCTCTGAACCTGTGGCCCCATTTAGAATTTTCAAAAGCTCCTTTTATCTGGAGACACATGCACTATACAACAGTGCATGCCATTGGGAAAAATAGCAAAAAAAAAAAAAAAAAAGCTACCTAGGAATGATCCATGGGTAACAACATACACTTCGCTCTGAGTCTATGAATGATTTTTCTTCCTTATTTGTGGTGTTGTGGATGGAACCTAGGGCCATAGGCATGGCAAGAAAGTGCTTTCCCCTGGAGTCTCTCCAGCTCTTAACACCAGTCTCCTTATAGAGAAGCCAGGGAGTGTTTGGAACATTCACCTCTCCCAACAGACTAGGACTATGGTATCTCAGGTGACATGAGCCCTTGTTCACCACTTTCATTCTTAAGATTAGGATGACATTGGACCATTAGTGAGATGGTGCAGGTGCATCTATAGTGACTCCTAGATACCTTCTATGTAAAGAAATTCCATTCTTCTCTGGTATGCCCTCCAGAACACAGTTTTTTCAGAGCCTCACCCACTATACTTCCATTGCCATCTCTCACAGATGCTAATCTAGTCAGGCTGTGTCTTCTGCTTAAATCCAGTTTCCCTTCTGTTTACTTGACTCAAATCGTTGGCTCTCATCATCATAGGTTGCTTAAACCCATGTCTTCCTGTGCTCTCTCACCATCAGCACCATTTCTTCCCTTCTCTGTACCTTTCTCGGTATTGTTTCTAGTCTCTGTCAGTGTCCTCTATGCTTCTCTACAAGGTTCCTGAATCATTTTGGGGTCATTTTGTAGAAAACTGAACTGTGTATTGGCCTTTGCCAAAGCTCCAGTTACCAGGTCTGGCTGCTGCATCGCCCTATCCTCCAACCAAGTTCAGTCAGGATTTCTTCAGCCATCACTTATTTTCAGATGTCCAACTTCTACTGCCACCAGCATGCACAGGAACAAACCCAAGCTCTAGTTGAAGTCAAGTGAATTATGTTGCCTATAAACTTCTCAAAACAGTCCAGAGTCCCTCTCATGCCCTAGTTTCTGGCTGAGGTTTACATTACGCAGCCAGTTTTGTTTATCTCCCAACCTTTGCAATTTTTTTTAATGCTGTGGCACACATGACTCTCTTTTTCTGCTGCCATCTACCAGAGGCTACTCTTACTCTTGGCATACATACATGGTCACCTGTTGCCCACATGGGCTCATGTCCTCAGATTTAGATGGTTCTACATTTGCTTGGCTGACACTCTCTTCTCAGTTTCTCTCAGATTCTTTCTGAACATAGATGCCAAGGCAGCTGGCAACAACCACTGGATTCCTTACAAAACCCTCGACTTGTTTAGGGCTTACTTCTAGCCAACTCACTTGCATACTTTTATCCAACTCTTATTGCTGTCCAGGATCTGAACCTATTCTACATGAATTGAAACCTCAGTCTGCTACTAATTAACTTCTGCATTTATCTTCATTTCTTCTCTGTGGCTGTGATAAAACACTGTGACAAAAACTACTTGAGGGTGAAGGAATTTATGTCGTGGAAGTTTTTGGTTGCAGTGCCCTATGGAATAGAAGTCACAGCATCGGGAATAGAAATGGAGATCACATTGTGTCTGCAAAAAGAATATACAATTAATGCATGTGCATATGCTAAAGCTCAGCACATATATTCTTCACTATTATATATAGTGCAGGATCCTCTGCCTAGGGAATGGTGTCACTCACAGTGGTTGGGTCTTCCCACCTCAGTTAATGTTTTCAAGATATTTCCCTGCATGCTCAGCAGCTCATCTTCAAGGTTATTTTACATTTTTACCATCCTGACAATTAACACTGGCCATTATACCAACTCTTAAGGAAATTAAAAGAATTTTTTTTTCCCTTGGGTGATAAATACAAGTGAAAGGAGCATGCATAGCTCTGATAAGATGTGTACTTGTCATTGCTGGCCCCATTGGGTACAGGGTCACATACTCTTTCTCTCTTGCCCCACATCCCTATCCTTGTACCCCAAGGCCATCCTTGCCCATTATTCCCATTCTTTCCTTTAAAGTGTTGTTTATGTATGTGTGTCAGTGTCATCCTCAAAGAATCCATTGGTATCTCTGTAAAGAAAGCCAAAAAAGATCTCTTTAAATAATCTCAAAAGAGCCCTAAGAACACCATTTCTCATGTTAATTAAGCTTTCACCCTTTTAAAGCATTACTATTCAACAATTGCAATTGAACTTGTTTAAGTCTGTTTATTCATTGCTTCTTTCTAGGAACCATCGTTTGTCATGTCAGAAAGCAAGTAATGCCATGGGTGAAGGGAAAATGTGTGGGCTAAATTTTGTTAATCCAAAATCCTTATATTAAAGTCTCAAATTCCCTGGTACCTCAGAATGTGACTATTATTGGAAACAGGGTATTTGAAGAGATAATGAAAGTTAAAATGGGGTCTTGACCAGTGAGCTTTTATTCAATCTGATTGGTGTCCTTGTTTGAAAAGAAAAGGACATAGCCATATACAAAGGAAATATATACCCTGTGAGGACACAGATGAAGGCTGTTGTCTACAAGCCAAGGAGAGAGGCTTCACAAGAAGCCAAATCTGTGATCCATTCAAACCAGACTCTCAGCCACCAGAGTTCTAAGAATGCATCCTGTTGTTATGGCAACATGAACTGGCTAATGTAAATACCAACACTGGGAAAAGCTACTCTGCTATGCCCTTGAGGACCAGGGCAGTAGTGGGGTAAGCTGCCTCCACTTGTACCATGGATTTTTCCATTTCTTTACCTACTGGATAGAAGGACAAATTACTAATGGCTACAGTTGTAGAATCTAAGTGTCCTTTGCAGGAAGGAGTTGAATGGTTTTTTCAGTGCTGGGATAGAATCCCAGGCTTTCCAGTTCCATATTTCTTTTACTGATAAGGCGCTGAGTCAAATGCCTGCTGTCATGGTCCCTGTCACAATCACAGTCCCTTCACAACACATATGTTGTTTAATGAAACCATAGCTGGATGGTTTCTAAGGAGGCCTGGACTGGAGTAGATTACAAGGGTATGACCTTGAAGGCTTGTTTCTGGACCCTACCTCTCCGATTCATCAGGCTTCCTGTCTACCCTGACATAAGCATTTGCTTTCTCAAGACCTTCAACTTCAGGACCAAAGCAAAGAAGACAGCTAACTATAGTCACAAAGTTCAAAAATCGTGAAACATATGGAAAATTTTTCTCTTTTAAAATTTCTTTTTCACAGATATTTTCTAACAGCAATAAAAAGTGACTAAAACAGAAAATCAATAAACTTAATTTTTAAAAAATAAGTGGTTTTATTTACCCATATATTTTTAAATTTTATAGATATTTCTATTTTGATAACATTTTCTTTGTGTATAATAACACATTTCAGTTTGGGGTTTACACTTAGGCATACACATTCACTGAGTAACTACAGGCTGCCTTTATTCTTCCCACATCCAAGCTTACTTGATTCAACTTCTGTTAATAACTGTAAAAGAAATTCACCTTTCAGAGCAGTTTCAGGTTTGCAGAACTGAGAGAAACATGCAGAGCATTTCCCATGATGCCTTGACCCATTCATTAGAATATATTGCACATAGCCAATATGGTATCACATAGAAATGGTCTACCTTTAAAATATGATGTTGTGTTTATTTATTTATTTATTATTTATTTATTACTTATTTATTTATTTATTTATTTATTTTCCCTCCCCTTGGCTCCTGAAAGTTGCATAATTTTTTATTGTCTCCTTAAATTTGCTTGTTTTTCTTTAAAATTTTTTCATCAATTCTTGGAGAATGAAGACATTGTAGTTTGACTATATTCACCTCTTCGCAGGTTTAATTCCCCTTCATGTTCACCAATTTCATGTTCACCAAATATCATCAAGCCTAATTTGTGCAACTTCTCTTGAGTGTGTAGTCTTCCACTGGAACATGGTGGATTTATCAGGGTCCATGGCCTTAGTGAAAACTAATTTTCCCAATTCTAGTAGCTATATGTTACTAATAACTCATCATTCCATGGACTTTCTCTGACTTGAGCTCATGTAAGTCTATGGATGCTGTCATAATTAGTGTGAGCTCATATATTCAACTGCCTTATTATGTCAAGGAAAGTTTCCCTTAGTCATCTACAGCTTTTGGCCTTTACAATCTTTCCATCCTTCTTCAGTGATGATTTCTGAGACTTGAAGTGTGTGTGTGTGTGTGTGTGTTTGTGTGTGTGTGTGTGATATAGATACCCTTTTATGGCTGAGCATTCTATAGTTTCTCATTGTCTATATTTAACTCACTTATGAGTCTGTACCCATTGTCAGCTACTGCTTAAAAAAATTCTGTGATGACGTTTGAGGAGTCATTTTAATGGTATGTCCAGTTAGTAGAACTATAATAGTGGTTTATATCCCAGGGCCTAGAACCTATCCAGGCACAAGTTCTTGGCCCCAATAACAGTTACAGGTTCCATCTTTTGCATTTCTCCTTAAATCCAATAAGAAAGTGATTGGTTACTACCATGACATTTGTGTCATCATTGCACCAGTGGGTATATCTTTCCAGCTAGTTGTTATTTTAGCTCACATGGTTTATAGCTTCTTCTTCTCCTGCAGTAGCATCACAGCATCCTCCAGCACTGTGACAACTAGCCAAGGGAATGAAGCTTCCATATCAGTTCCAACTTACTTTTTCAATGTACTATTGTTGAAAATAGTCAAGTCATAAACTATAGAGATTTGTTTTTTTCTGAGACAGTCAAGCAGTTGGAATCTATGGCTATAGGCCTTCTAGTGGATATATTTTACTTAGAAACGTGCACTTGAGTTTCTTTCCATATATATTTTGTGGCATAAAAGCTCATTTTTTTATATCAGTGAATACTATTCTACTATTATGTCTGAGGTCAGTTTAACTATTCACATATAGAGGGATATCTTTGTTGCTTCCACTGAGCAATTAGTTCTTAGTGATTAGGAACATATCTGTAAACATTCATGTGGATATTTATATAGACATGAATTTTTGGCTTTTTAATATAAAGACTGAGCAGCTCAACTCTGGATCATATGGTAAGTTTGTTTCACTCTATGAATATTGCCAAGCTGTCTTCAAAGCTGCTGGAGCATTTTGTATTCACAGAATTGATGAATGAGAGCCCCTGCTCTCCCAGGTTCTGTCCAGCATTTGGCATCATGAGTACTGTGGATTCTGGTCATCTTAGTAACTGCATGTTATCCCATTGTTTTACTTTACTTTTCCATGATGGCATGTCATTGGAATCATCTTATGCTGATTTGGTACCATGATATATCTATATCTATATCTATATCTATATCTATATCTATATCTATATCTATATCTATATCTATATCTATATCTATATCTATATCTATCTATCTATCTATCTATCTATCTATCTATCTATCTATCTATCTATCTATATATATATATATCATGGTACCAAACAAGCAATATATATATATATATATATTTTGGTGAGACATGTTGAAAATTTAAATTGATTTTATTTAGTGCTGAGGTGCAAATTCTTTACACATCTTGGATGACAGTCTTCTTGCATTCTTCATTCACTTGTGTGTAGTCCTTTGCATGCATGATATCCCCTAAGTTCCAGAACTCACAGATCTTTCACTAGCTTTTACTTTTCAAGCTTTCTGCACATCTGTTGACTTCACACTCACCCTTAGTTTCTGTGCCCAGGTCAGACATTTGCAAATAAATAAGCATTGCCTATGAAACTGCCCCAGTTTAGGGTATTTCTAGGGCAGATACAACATAGACAGCTCATGAACCAGTCATTCAGGCAGGCCTGGACAAGAAAAGCAACCCCCAATGTTCTTTGAGAAAATGTGACACTCTTGTCTTACCAGCCATCTGCCCCAGGAATATGGCTGCTACTATAGCAGAGCTAGAGAACAGGGTGAGGTCAGCAAGTATTTAAAGGCCTTGCTTACTGAGGTTGAAGTACTTTTTCATTCACTAAGCATCTCACCATGGGCTGTAGAGTTTTTAATAGATTCTGGATTTTGGAAAAATAAGTCTCACTGATAATTTTTGCTACATCATTGTCTTCATGGACTATTGGAATTCTGAATGTACAGGCTTTGTTGGTGTCATCTTCTTCCCTGGAGTTTCTGCCTTTCAATCTTTATTTTATGTGTATGTGTTCATGGCTGAGTATATGTAAGTGTATGGTGTACTTGTCATCCAAGATATGGAAAGAAGAGGGTATCAGATCCTGAAACTGGACTAATAGGTGATTGAGTCTCCGGTGGCTGGGGAACGAAATCCAGGTCTTCTCTTAAAGAAGCAAGTGCTCTTTACTACTGTGCCATACCTCTAGTTCCTTCCCTAGTGTTTTAAAATCATCCCCTATGTGTCACACATAGTACTCCTCATTTTATATTCAAACATTTTAAAGAATACTGTACATTGGACTTTATAATCTCCATGGGGATTTGAGCTCTATATTGATGAGCAGCAAAAGCTCTTTCCACTGTGTTGTGCTTTTAGCTGCCTGTGCTATACATGTAAAGAAATGCAGTGTCCAGAGTTGAACTTTTAGTTTGCCTTACAGAAAGATGCTCATTTGCATGTTTTTGCCTTTCTATTTTGCAACAATTACTTACTGTTCAAGGTTCTCTTTATCCTCCCCCAACCCCACAATTGATCTATTATAGTGTATTTATTTTGTGGTATATAATGCACATAAAATTAAATGTTTCTATTCCTTCATTAATTATTAAAATGGGCTCTAGAGATTATTTTTAACAAAAGAAAGTCATTAATTGAAATAGACTCACAATGGTCTTGTCCTTTTTGGTTAAGCAACACATCAGCTTTTTTAGACGAACACATTTATGCTGATTTTCCTAACATAAACAAGAATTGCTGACATCTTCTCCTCAACAGCTGAAGAGGAACAAAAATACAAATAAATGGTGCACAGCTCCATGGGCATTTTTAGCTCAGTGTAATTCTGGTGGTTGGACTCATGTACATTCCCGCTATACCCAAGCATATAAAATGAGTCAGTTATCCTTAGAACAACCCATGAACTCTGCAACTGAAGCTTGACGTAAGTTGTAAGATTTGTGCGTGTTCATTTCTAAAACAAATGTGAGCTATGCTATATCAATAGTAAATGTTTGAGAGGAAAGGAGAGATTTTTG
The DNA here is from genome assembly GCA_902729485.2 of Mus minutoides. Lineage (NCBI taxonomy): Eukaryota > Metazoa > Chordata > Mammalia > Rodentia > Muridae > Mus > Mus minutoides. Next base: position 1,656,281 of record LR753311.1, read on the forward strand.
AGACAGGATCTTGCTATTTAGTCCAAGGTAGCAATAACTTCCTAATCTTCCTGCCTCATCTTCTGGAGTGTTGAGATTACAGACTTGTACTGGGTATAGTACTTTTATTTTTTAAAGATTTATTTTATTTATTATATGTAAGTACACTGTAGCTGTCTTCAGGCATTCCAGAAGAGGGCGCCAGATCTCATTAAGGATGGTTGTGAGCCACCATGTGGTTGCTGGGATTTGAACTTATCACCTTCGGAAGAGCAGTCAGGTGCTCTTACCCGCTGAGCCATCTCACCAGCCCCAGGTATAGTACTTTTAAAGGGTGGAATTCTACACCTGAACAAGTGAAAGCATGAGTTATTTAACATAATGTTATTGGGAGAATTTAAAATATCAGAAAACAATTTAACATGTTTTGCTTTTCCCTGAATTCTGTAAGGTTCTAGTGTGTGTAAAGTAGGTTTCTGTGCCTATCACTTTTCCAGCTCTGAACCCCTACCCTAGAAACCCTACTCGTCTTCTACATTATGTCATGCCCTTCTGTGGGTGTGAATCAAATATAGTTAGTTCTGAATCTGGGTAATAAGGATATGACAATGGCCGGTCTCTGGAAGGAAGTCTATCTGCAGTTCTGTACTAGTCAGAACACAGCTACCATGGCTCTACAATAGTCACTGTATGGGAACAGTTTATATGACACAAGCTGTGACATATGGGTAGTTGATCCAGCTGGCAGTGACTTTCAGGCTCCAACACACACTCCTGACTCACCAGTCTTCATATGCACTATAGTTCAATTTTATATTTCTATTGAGGATCTGAAGACACATTCTTTCAGCACACTATTATAAACTATAATTATATAATGAGGAATATTTGCATAGGCAATATCCACAGAACACTGCTTTGGTGATTTTTCAGGGCACTTTTCTCCTCTTGAGTGAATTTTGGGACCAGGACACAGCAGGACAGACAGAGAAAAACTCACAGGCATTCCCATTTGACAAGCCAGAGAAAAGAAAGCACTATCCCTAGCCCTTCCTAACCCTGGCCTTGGAAAAATCATCTGGAATTTGAAGCCATGTCCTTTGTTCTAAACTTTTGGTCTCTGAGCATTACTATTCTATTCTGATCATTCTGGGGTTCTTGACAAAGGGTGTCCAATCACAACTTTGGTCTTTAGCATATACACTCCTGGTAAGGTATATACTAATAGCAGATACAAGCTGTAAAGTGTCATGTCATCAAATGTAGCTTCACTGTGAGTAATTTTCCCTCCATCTTGATTCTCCTCATGATTTAATATGAAAAGTAGGAATTAAAGAGGTAACTTTATCCACATGAGTACCCAATTTCATCACGGTATTCCCATTCTATGATTGCTCTAATAAGACACCACAAACTTAGATACTTAACACAATACAAGGGCATTCTCTTAAACTTTTAGAAGCCATGAATCAAGAATTGGGTCTCCGAAGTACAAAATGAAGATGTTGGCAGAACCACACCCCCTCTAGAGACCGAGGTAAGCATTACCACCGTTTTTCAGAGCTGTGTCTTTTGCTTTTCTTCATCAGGACTCCAGCCTGCTTCTTCTTTTTCTTTTTTTTTTAATATAATGACGGGGTTTATTTATACAAAATTTCAGTGACAATTTAGTTATTGTTTTTAAGTCTCCAAGAACCTGTAAAGCTAGTGAGAGTTAATGAATTCCTAGTCGTAATGGATACATATGCCAATATTCTATGCTGTAAACTTTTTATTAAATTTCTGATTTGAATTTATGTTTGAACTTTTAGTGAACTTTTTTATTAGATATTTTCTATATTTACATTTCCAATGTTATTCCCTTTCCAGGTTTCCCCTCCGAAATCTCCCTACCCTTTCCCCCTTTCTCCTGATCACCAACCCACCCACTCCTGCTTCCTGGTCCTGGCATTCCAATACACTGGGGCATAGAGCCTTTAGAGGAGCAAGGGACTCTCCTTTCATTGATGACTGACTAAGACATCCTCTGCTACATATGTAGCTGGAGCCATAAGTCCCACCATGTGTATTCTTTGTTTGGTGGTACTTCTGGGTATATACCCAGAAGATGCTCCCACATGTAATAAGGACACATGCTCCACTAGGTTCATAGCAGACTTATTTATAATAGCCAGAAGCTGGAAAGAACCTAGATGTTCCTCAACAGAGGAATGGATACAGAAAATGTGGTACATTTGCACAATGGAGTACTACTTAGCATTTAAAAACAATGAATTTATGAAATTCTTAGACAAATGGATGTATCTGGAAGATATCATCCTGAGTGAAGTAATCTGATCACCAAAAAACACACATGATATGCATTCACTGATAAGTGGATATTAGCCCAGAAGCTCAGAATACTCAAATACAATTCACAAAACACATGAAACTCGAGAAGAAAGAAGATCAAAGTGTGGATACGTCAGTCCTTCTTAGAAAGGAGAACAAAATACCCATGGAAGGAGTTACAGAGACAAAGTGTGGAACAGAGACTGAAGGAATGACTATCCAGAGGCTGCCCCACCTAGGGATTCTTTCCATAAACAACCACCAAAACCAGACACTATTGTGGATGCCAACAAGAACTTGCTGACAGGAGCCTGATATAGCTGTCTCCTGAGAGGCTCTTCCAGTGCCTGACAAATACAGAAATGGATGCTCACAGCCATCCATTGGATGGAGCACAGAGTCCCCAATGAAGGAGCTAGAGGAAGAACCCAAGGACCTGAAGGGGTTTGCAACCCCATAGGAGGAAGAACAATATGAACTAACCAGTACCTCCAAAGCTCCAGCCTGCATCTTTAAGCTAACAGTAGAACAACTCACATTATTCCATTTTTACCTCTGCTCTTGTGTCTGGTTTCATCTCCCACCTTTCCCCCAGGAATTCCTGTGCTTACTTGGGGTACACCTTAATGATTTCTCCATCTCAAGATACCCTATTCATACCCACAAACCCTTTCTTAATCATGGGAATATTTAGCTGACTAAAATCATTGTCAAATTCTGCTTCCTTGTAGATAGCATTCAACTTAGTGTTCTGCCACCATATAACAGGATCTGTTTGCAGTAGCTCCATATTTGCTTCAGATTCTGCCCTTTCATAGTAGTTACTTTTCAAGTACACGGCCAAGGAAACTTATATAAAAATTAATTGGGGGCTCACAGTTTCAAAAGGTTGTGTCCATGACCATTATGGCAGTAGGCAAGGCAGGAATGGTTGTGAATCAGCAGCTGAGAGCTTACATCCAGTTCACAGACACAAAGCAGAGATAGCTAACTGGAGATGGCATGGGTTTTCTGAAACCTCAAAGCTCACTCCCAGTGACACACCCCCTCCATAAAACCACACCTTATAATTTTTCTCAAATAGTTCTACCACCTTGGTACCAAGTATTTAAATATGAGCCTATGGGGGGCTATTATCATTCAACTGCCATACCATTACAGAGTCATTAGTTACTTATGGTCTTACCATCCCAAGAAACCGAGGCTTTTCCTGTCAGGACATTGCTAAAGCCATCTCCATATTTTCAGATTTTGTTACAGTAGTGTCTCATTTCTGGATACCAAAATTTGTATTTGTTTCTTACTGGAACAACAATCAATTATCACAAATGTATTTTCTTAAAACACATCAAAACCTACTGACTTATAGTTTTGGAAGTCAGAAGTCTTATGGGGTTGTATATCAAGGGGTTGGCTAGGTGCATTGATTCTGGGAGCTCCAGAGGAGACTCTTGTCTCACCCAGTTCCCAGAAGACACCTGCATTTTTGAGTCCTTGGCCCCATTCTCACATCTGCTTCCATTTGCTGTAGAACACTTGAATTTCTGGACTCTAGGTTTTACCACCCTACATCTCCTCTGAGACCCCCACTCTCATTCCTCCTATGAGGAGCCACTGGATTGCAGGGCAGTGGTGGCGCACACCTTTAATCCCAGCACTTGGGAGGCAGAGTTAGGCAGATTGCTGAGTTTGAGGCCAACCTGGTCTACAATGTCAGTTCTAAGACAGCCAGGGCTATACAGAGAAACCCTATCGAGACACAAAGGAACAAACAAAGCCACTGGATTAGACTGCTCTACTTGATTAATCTAGGGCAATTACCCCACTCTGAGCCCCTTTCACTAACTATATCTGTAAATAGCCTTTTGCCATATGAAGTGAGTAGTCCTTGGTCTGGAAGAGTTGTGCATTTTCTTGATGTTTACAATGAACTATGCCTGTTCTCAGCACAGCTTCTGCTATAGCATTGCCATGGAAACAAGGAAGTCTTCCATCTTTAGTCACTTTATTGTCATTAAAATTCCTACCTCGATCAATTCTTTTTAAATTTTGCTTCATATCTATGATTTTCAGAGTATACAATCGACTATATTCTTTTTTCCAAACAGGAAGACTAGACTAAAGAAGTTAGGCTTTTCTATAAATATCACACAGTTAATAAAAAGTATTCTCTGGTATTTGGTTGTATAGACTACTTTAAAGTATCTTCTATTTTTGAGGGGAACTCTGGCCAAACTGGAAGTCCCCTAGTGAGTTTGGGGGTCATAAAATCTCAGTTGTGACATGAAACCAACTAGAAACAATGATTTCCACTTGCAAAGTGCCATTTTTCTTATCACAAATTAAGTTGTTGTGCAGACATCCTGTCCTATTGGTTAATGCTTGAATTGTCTCAGCAGAATGTATAAATAAAACAGAAATTGGACCTTTGGAAAACAAATACCATGTGCCAGTATCTTCCAGTAATTCATGAATTTCTGCCAAAAGCAGAATTCTCATTCCTTTGAACTTTATTTACTATAGATAAAACCATGGAGGATTTGTAGATGTGACTTAAGTGACTCTTCTGGTCTGTGACAGTCAGCCCTTCTAAGAAAGGGTTTGAGCTGAATTCCAGGTGGAACTTAGTTGCTTGAAAGCATACTCTGGGTCTAGAAGTCCAAATCAGAAGAATTTGTCTATCTATAAAAGCTAAGGCCATTTGTGCAATTTGTAAAGACCACAGAAATGTTAAAGTATTTCTAAGACATTTGCTCTTGACAGATTCATCAGAACAGTTGATGTCTGTTAGAGGGCAGAGTCTACCACGGTGAAGTAGTTGTCCCATGGCTTCAGAGTGATTACAAGGCTCTTTATACAAATAAGTGTGGCTTGTTACTGAGATGATAATTGCATTATACACGCCATTGTTGTTTATAGTTTTAGTGGAACCATTTTAACAGAGACTTTAAAACATACCTAGCAAAATTCTATTTGTCTCTGCACACATTTTCCACTGACCCCTGCTGTGTGTATGTGACATTTTTCCCTCTCACAATGACTCCTGTTGAGCATCCCTGCCAGAATACTACTTTAAACTGTGCTGGCACAGTACTTTCCTGCAGGTGCGTAGCTCTCAGGCATCTGCAGTGAAGCCCACAAAGGTAGCCAGGGCACTCTGGTCCTCCTTTATGTGCCTGATCTTGGCCAGCAGCAGAGAAGAAATATACACCAGGGATGGACAGAGTGCCCAAGGTAGGAGTTTTGTTTCTATCTGGTTTATTTTGGCAATTGGAAATAAACTACAGAGATTATAAGTTCTTGACCCATAGGAGCCATGTGAACAAAATGAAACCATTACCAAGGGATGAAGAATGGGACTTCAACATTAACCATGCCAGCAATTAAGCTGAAGATTCAGCTTCCAGGCATCCTGCACACCAATAGTAAGCTGAGAGTTTGTTGGACTAAGGATCAGTTAAGAGAGCTGGTCAACATGGAAATAGCCAGAGAGAGGTCCTGCCATTGCCATCATCTCTAGATTTACCCTGTTGAAAAGGGAAAGGAGTGGGGTATGAAGTTACTCATGTCATTAAGGTTGAGTCAACAGCTGAGTCTGCTAGTTGAAGTCCTTTGTGCTGTATGGCAGAATGGAAGCCACAGGGGCATGCAACTCCCACAATCCTCTCCTTTCCTATGCTCACTGTCATGTTCTTTGATGCGGTTACTGTGTCATGTGGCTTCTGGTTCCATTATTGAACCTCTCTCTTCATTATTGCTTTCTCTAATACATTTCTTAAATTTACTAACAATCATAGATAGTATCTTTATGATGGATGGATACAATTCTCAAAGGCTGTGCTGTTTAAATTCTTATTTTTCTAATTCTGATGTTAATCTCTGTTTACATTGCCGTTTCACAATATCCCTCTTTTATAGTTTGTAGCTGAAGACATTCCTTTCAGTTAGCAATCCTGTAAGAAACTTAGAGTTTAAGTATAATCAGTTGGTTTGGAGCTAAGCTGACAGATATGCACATGATGTACATTTAGGGTTTTAAAGTTAGTTTTTCAAAGTCATAACTGTGAGATTTTTATGATGTGGGAGATAGTTCTGCTTGAATGTGTAGAAGATATATTTTTATACCAAGGGTCAGAAGGTAGTAGGTACATACATAGAAAAACTCCAAATGAAATGTTCCAGATGATATATTGATATATTAGGTGAATAAGACATATCAGAATGTATCTATCTATCTATCTATCTATCTATCTATCTATCTATCTATCTATCTATCTATCCTCTGTTCCGCAAGTGTATGCAAAATATCCCTTTATATTCTATCTCTACATCTGAACCTGAAAATGAGAACTGGTAGCATCTCTGGTCACCCCGTACTCATGGGTCACCCCATACTCATGGGTCACCCCGTACTCATGGGTCACCCTGTACTCATGGGCCTTGGTGACTCACTCCTTCCCTAGGTACTGTCCTGCAAAACAGTGTCAGAAAACTTCCTCAGACTGATGGCCATGCACTTCCACCCTGTTTATTCCGAGAACTGCCAGATTGGCTATTCAGGCTGTAGTGGTCACCTGTGATTAATGTCACCAATTTAACAACAGACTAATCTATTTTAACAAAAGGAAGTTGTAAAAGCAAAAATGAATGTTTTTGTATTTCATTTGCATCCTATGAGCCTGAACAACATCTCTGCTTAATATAGCAAGCAATAGACAACATTTAGCTATTTATTTTCTGCTCTAAAAGTAAGACTACAGAGGAAGTCAAATGTTCCATATTTTTATTTCATGTTGTGTAATTAATTTAATTTTAAATAATGGAAAAGAGCATAAGAAACAACAAATAAGCTCATTAGTACAATTTAGAATTTTGCTAAAATAGCGAAAACTCTGTAGAGACATAAAAGCATGTGTATTATTGTTTTGTTGTACAACACGATGCCAGATGCTGAGTAATATTCAAAGAAAAAAGGCTTATTTAACCCTTGCTGTGGAAGCTGAAATGTCCAAGGTAATTTGTGTCACCTCTCTAATGAGGTCTCTGTGGTGATGATATAACAGTAGCTGGAGCACGTGTGGAAGAAACCCATAGTGAGATGGGAAACCAAAGAAAATCAGAGACTAGGTTGGTACTTGTAGCAACTTACTCTTAAAGGAATTACTAGAGCTCTTCAAGAATTAAATCAATCCTTCTAGAGTGGTTCCCTGAGTGACAAATTAGCACCTATAGGATCTCACCTCTTAAAGGCTCTACCAACTCTACACTACCACACTAGAGACTTCTAGCATATAAACCTCTGGAGATCCCATTCCACCTTGGATGTGCCTCAGCATACACACCCTGTGGAGAAGTACTATACCATCTTATGGAGCAGAGCCTGCAGTCATAGGGTGGGTGCTCTCTATAGATGGAGGCCAGCAGCTTGAGCTTCACTCATGGCTCTGCCACTGAGTAGATCTCCCTTCTGGGTTCCACCTGGAGTAGGATGTGGTATCTGTGGTAGACCTCCATATGCTACCGTGGTGATGGGGGTTAATGTAGCCAGAGCACTCACACAATACCTGGCATGGCCTGAGAAACCTTGTGGTTGGTGAAATTCTAATGTGGAAGACAAGATTTGAATTAAAAAGCTAATAATCAGATGGTGCTAGACAATTGCTATTGCAGTACTATTTCTTTCTGGACCATTAAGCAATGAGAAAAGCACTCTGGTAAAGGTTTGATTACACATTTACCTTACATTAAATTTTTTTGAGTGCACAAACTATTTAAGCAATTGAATGTATTTTTAGTCCAGTCAAAGAAAGCATGTTAGACAATGATGAGCAAGGGGTAGGAAGTGGCAATTCACCATTGGAAAAGCACGCTAGATGGCGTTATGAGTGATGATGTGTGTATAGGCATACACATCAGGCTGCATGGGTTCTGAGTGCTTTGGAGTTACACCTCCCAATGATGCTTCCTCCAGCACAAACATATAATTTAGTGGGAACAGTTAGAAAACTTCATAAAATCATTCATCAAGTGTTTAATACTTTGTGGGAGGAGGAGGTGGGCCCTTTTAACCATCTTCTTTTACTTTTCAGCCTGACTATCTCAGCTGAGTGCCCAATGCAGCTTGAGGACTTCCCGATGGATGCCCACGCTTGTCCCCTGAAATTTGGCAGTTGTAAGTTGTTTTCACTTGTTAAGAGCTATGGTCGTGTTCTGGGGTCAAATCCACATTCATTCAGAATTAGGCTCAATCTGCAAGTGCATGTGGTGGAATATGGTTTATCTGAGTGTGTATTATCTTTATGCATCTTTATCTGTACCATGAGAACTGGTGCTGTGAGCATCCATCATAGATCAGGGTAAGCTGGTCATGTGAGAAGAAACCAAGCAGTCTGGCATGTGTACCTCTGATGTGGAAGTGTTTTCTTAGATCTTTGCTAGTAGTCCCTCTTAACAGCTTTTCTTTGCAGAGACCCCTCTCCCCTGTGTTCTTCATAAATTAGGTTATAAGCCTCCCAGTTTTGAGCATGCAGCCAGTGATTTTTTTTGTAGTGCTATACTGGCTCTGGTAAGTTCAGTGATCTTAGTCTGCTATGTATATGGTCTTTACTCATTCAGAACACTTAAGTTGTAAGTCAGTTGCGTCTTCCCACATGGCCAGCTTATCCTGATCTATAATGGATGCTCATGGCACCAGGTCTCATGGTACAAACCACGTGAGGAGGATAATTACTTGACTAACTGGTGAAATCAAAATACAATCGGTGCATACTTCTCAAATCTTGTGGATATTCCTGGGTTCCAGTCCCTGTGTGTGACACTGGAACTTAACTACCTGCCTTCTTTTGTCCTCTGTGCTCATATGACCTGACACTCATAGTTTTATCTTGTTCTGCACCCTGCTTTGGACTATACATAAGATCTTACTAATTAGCCCAGACTGCCTTGTATGAACTTGCTCTACAGGCCTCCCTTGACCCTATGATCATCAGGCTTTAGTCATCAAAGTGGCTGAGATTACAGACTCTGCTAGACCTCTGTGCAAGGTTTCATTTTTGAAAAATTTTTGAGATGAAGCTTGAAAGGTAAGGGTCATTGAATCTTGGACACCCTACCCCTTGGTCAAGTGCCTGGGATGTCACCCAGGCTTACTAAGCTCCCACAATCAATTCATTAGCTATTCTGCCATGGGGTGGACAACTTGGACATTAAGTGTACCTAAGTCACTTTTGGTTTTTTTGCTTTCAAACATCTCTTTGTTCTTTGGCTTTGATGGCTTACTTACAATATGTCTTTTGTGTGAATTTCTTTGTGGTTTGGAGGGGATTGTTTTGGCTTCCTGAGTCTGTTTGCTCATCTCTTTCCCAACATTTGGACATTTTAGAGTCCATTCTGTCTTGAAGCTTCATCATGTTGGTCCACTTGATTATGTCTTTTTTTTCAGCTTTGGTGGAATAATTTCCAGTGACATATCTTCAATTTTACCAATTATTTTGTATACTTTTTCCAGTCTATTGTTGATTCACTTTATTTAATTTTTCAATTCAGGTGTGGGAGCCCTTGGCTCTGTTGTTTCTGTGTGGTATTCCTTCGTATGCTTTGTCTCTGTTAGAATTTTACTTTGTTTATGTGTTAATTCTCTTACTTTGGTGAACATGTTTACAGTGGTTGTTTTAAATATATTGGTAAGTAAGTCATGCAACTTCATTTCATTTGAGTCTGTTTTTATTTCATGCCATTTTTGGACATATTTAATTATTTTCTTTATTATTTCCTTATCTATCTATCTATCATTCATTCATTTATTTATACTGACAAATATCTTACACAAAGCATTGTTTTTGTATTTAGCTTTCTGTAAAAAACTATAACAAAATATTTTTCATAATCAACTTATAAAGAAAAAAGTACTTTATTGCATCAAATGTTTTCAAAGTTGTAGTCTACAATCATTCAGGTTTCTTTGGGTCTGTAGCAAGATGGCATGTACTATTAGAATGCATTGCAGGACAAAAATACCCACATCACAAGACAAAGAGCAAAGAGATTCATTCCAAGGGCTTATTGTCAATGACCTATGTTCCTCACTTAAGTACTTTCCTAATTCCTTCAGTGAACAGCACTTAATCTAAGATGAAACAGAAACCGGCTGACGACAGGACGCCCAGGCCGGTGTGTGTCGGTGTGTATGTGTGTGTGTGTGGTGTGTGTGTGTGGTGTGTGTGTGTGGTGTGTGTGGTGTGTGTGTGGTGTGTGTGTGTGTGTGTGTGTGTGTGTGTGTGTGTGTGTGTGTGTTTGTATGTGTGTGCGCGCTCCAAGAGTGTATTTGTGTATTGGCGGTCCCGCAGGTCCCGGATGTTGCGGGCAGTATGAGGCGAGCGCAGGGGGACAGGGACCAGCAGCTGTCGCCGCCGTTCTCAGGGTGAAGAAAAACCAGAAACCTTTGCCTCCTGACTTTGGAGATTCAGTTTAACCTTCAAACTGGCGATGTCAAGGGTTCCAAGTCCTCCACCTCCGGCAGAAATGTCGAGTGGCCCCGTTGCTGAGAGCTGGTGCTATACACAGATCAAGGTAGTGAAGTTCTACATGTGGACCATCAATAACTTTAGTTTTTGCCGGGAGGAAATGGGTGAAGTCATAAAAAGTTCAACTTTTTCATCAGGAGCCAATGATAAACTGAAATAGTGTTTGCGAGTAAACCCAAAAGGGCTAGATGAAGAAAGCAAAGATTACCTGTCTCTTTATCTGTTGTTGGTCAGCTGTCCAAAGAGTGAAGTTCGGGCAAAGTTCAAGTTCTCCATCCTGAATGCCAAGGGAGAAGAAACCAAAGCTATGGAGAGTCAGCGAGCTTATAGGTTCGTGCAAGGCAAAGACTGGGGATTCAAAAAATTCATCCGTAGAGATTTTCTCTTGGACGAGGCCAATGGGCTTCTCCCTGATGACAAGCTCACCCTCTTCTGTGAGGTGAGTGTAGTACAAGACTCTGTCAATATTTCTGGGCAGAATACTATGAACATGGTAAAGGTTCCTGAATGCCGGTTGGCAGATGAGTTAGGAGGGCTGTGGGAGAACTCTCGATTCACCGACTGCTGCTTGTGTGTGGCTGGTCAAGAATTCCAGGCTCACAAGGCTATCTTAGCAGCTCGGTCTCCAGTTTTCAGTGCCATGTTTGAACATGAAATGGAAGAGAGCAAAAAGAATCGGGTTGAGATTAACGACGTGGAACCTGAAGTGTTTAAGGAGATGATGTGCTTCATCTACACGGGGAAGGCACCGAACCTTGACAAAATGGCTGACGACTTGCTGGCAGCTGCTGATAAGTACGCCCTGGAGCGTCTGAAGGTCATGTGTGAGGACGCCCTCTGCAGTAACCTCTCTGTGGAGAACGCTGCAGAGATTCTCATCCTGGCTGACCTCCACAGCGCAGATCAGCTGAAAACACAGGCAGTGGATTTCATCAACTATCATGCTTCGGATGTCTTGGAGACATCTGGGTGGAAGTCAATGGTGGTGTCACATCCTCACTTAGTGGCAGAAGCATACCGCTCTCTGACTTCGGCACAGTGCCCTTTCCTGGGGCCCCCACGCAAAACGCCTGTAGCAATCCTAAAATGCTGCCAGTTGAGAGACTCCATTTATTTTCCAGAAGCAGCAGCCACCGTTGCTGCCACTGACTACCAGGTAGACGCGCGTTAGACACCTCGAAAATGAGACACAGTCCCCTTTCTGACGTGGTACTGGGTCTGAAATTTTGTCGTGATTTATTGAATCCCCCTGACCCCCTCCCTTCCCGGGTCCTGAGCCCGGTGAGTTGGATTACTTTGCCTGTTGCTCTGTCACCGTGTGCCCTTTGGCCTGACCAAGTTTGACACTGGGATTCAGTTTAGGCGCTGGCCCCAAGCACATCCCAGCAGTGGTACTTCGGAGAAATGGGCGTCTGACTGAGCAGAACAAATCGTCAGTGCCTGGAGCAAAACGGAAAAAAAGCAGAAACAAGGTGGACATTTAGGCTTCAGAGAGGGAAAAGGAAAGAAGAAAGGTTTTTTGTTTTTTTTTTTGTTTTTTTTTTTTTTTTTTCTAAAAATCAGTTTGTGGATTCCAGTAGTATTTATGTTGAAAGAAGCAAATTTTAGTCCTTCCAACTGTGGATATTTGTGAAAACTCCTCACTACCATCCAAGTATCAGAAGAGCTCTCTTGTTAGCACTTACTGTTTGCAAGAAGCAGCCCATCCTTTTATCCTCTTGTGACAAGTGATGCGTGGTGGTGGGGGAGTCATCTGATCTGGAAAATGAGTGTTTGGCGGTCGTGGCTTCTACAAAAATTCTTATTGGTGTTAAAAACTGGAAAAAAATAATTCATCCAGAATTCATACTGTCTTGATAAAAACTATGGTTCTGTTTTTTAGATATCGTGGAAAATGGATTTTGGGGGGGGGGCATTTTTCTCTGATTTTATTTTTTCTTCCCTCCCCCTTCCCTTTTTCTAAGAGAGAAAGAGGGAGAGAGAGAGAAAGAGAAAGAGGGAGAGAGAAAGAGCGAGCGAGAGAGAAAGAGAGAGAAAAGAGGAGAGGAGAAACAAATCCAGAAAATACATAAAACAAAAAGAAGAGAAAAGGAAATTTTATTATTATTGCTATGTGAAAAAAATCCCAGCCCAGATGGCCTGGCTGTTTGTACCCGACTTGTTGCCTGCATAGGAGCCGGTCCTGTCCCTTCTGATTAGCCCCTCTTCCAAAGGGGAGACTTCCAAATGTTAACTTTTTTCTTTTTGAAAGTATAAATAATTACTATTTTGTAAAAAAAAAAAAGAAACCTGTTCCTAGGAAAGCACATAGAAAGGTCCATTTCTGAGGCTGTGAAATTTAGAATGAACTTATATGTTTTTACTACAATGTATAGCTACATATTTAAATATGATGTTTATAATATTTATATATTTAAATATCATATTTGTTACCTTTATATTAAAAGAGAATATGTTCTACATTTAAAATATCACACACACACACACACACACACACACACGCACGCACGCACGCACGCACGCACGCACGCACGCACGCACGCACGCACGCACGCACGCACGCGCGCGCGCGCGCGTTTGAATAGAGTTTCATGGCTTCATTCTCAGTCTTTCCTGGCTGCAGTGTTGTGGTAAAGTGGAGGTTTGGGGTGGCTGTGTGCATCTGTATACATCACAGTTCTAGCTCCTGTCTGGCACTCTTTCCTGAAAGATTCTGCTCATCCCTTTGGAGGATGGTTCGGGTTCTTCAGCAGGACCCGGAGTGTAAAATTCCTGCCTGGTTTACCTGCTTCCTCCTTCCAGGAAGCTGATACTTCTAAGTATCAACTCTCCTCAGTATCTGTTTGTCTGGGGATCCAGATAATAGTTGTCTGATTTCTACCTTCTGCTGTTCCTGGAAGGGAGCCTTTCTGACCAAAGGGTTTCATTATGGATTACCCTATGCTTCCAAATAAGAGGCTTGGTTATAGGAGATAAGTAATTTTGTGTGATGAGTAAAACATTAGGTGGAAGGAAATCTTTTATTTATTTTTTTAAGCTATTACCATCAACTGCTCCAGAGCAATTACATCATTTGTTTCTTAGGGTGGTGGTGGTATAAATGACTCTCACCAGTATTTCTTGGAATCACTGTGGGTGGCAGTAAACACCAGTGTTTGTGATGAGGGGGCCATTGAGTCTGAAGTCCTCAGGTAGGTCATCTGAGACCACTGAGTCCCATGCCTGAAGGAACATGAATTGGTCTCATCTCTAAAACATTAACTATAGTTTAAATTTATGCTGTTCTTTATATATGAAGATTATGGTTTGATTTGATCAAAAAAGCAAAACACAAAGACTATTTTTGCCACACTGTGAGGCTGCTCTGGTCACTGGCTAGATGAATTCAGGCCACTGTGATCCCAGATTTAATGGCAGTGACGTGCAGGGCAGACAGCTCAAAAGCAATTTTGGATAAAGAAAGGTATTTGACAGCCTAATTTTTTTCGTCACTAAAATTATCTCATACTTGTCAGGCAACCAACTGCAGTGAAATTGCTTCTCACACTCAGAGAGGCACACATACCTAACGGAGGCTCCTCACTCTCTCTGTCATAGTATGAGTACTGCACATAAACTGAAGCCAGCAGGGACAATTACTGACCTCAGCAGAAATTTGAGATTGTCATGGACAATTGCTTTTAAAGTCCTTGAAGAGACTGTCATGACAGATTCCTTTAAATGTTCTTGATATTGTGAAGATGAATTTGATTTTATTCCAGTGTTGATCATTTATTCACAGTGTATGTCAATATCACTATGCAAATCATCACATAACATATTTAAATGCAATTGACTGAGAGCTAGAAAACTCTGGAAAAAATTATTCTTCCTCAGCTCATAAGCTTCACATTCAAAATACATTAATTTTAAGAGAAGAAATGCTATTCAATTAAATGTGTTTTTATTTGTCTTTTATCTTTAGATTTGCTAGGAAAAAAATAGAGGCTTCTCCAACATGTGCACTTATACTACTTATGCATATGAGCATGTAGAAGCTAAATGTGCAAGTGTAATGAGTTTAAATTACCCAATTCATCAGTCCTTTGCTATTAGGAGACAAAAGAATGCAAATGAGTATCTCTCTTCTGGTTTCTCTGGTTTGAGAGAGCCTAAGTGAGATAGCCACCTAGCATTGCTGCCTCTTATCTCAGTGTTGAAATTAGTTCTAGCTTATAGATAGGCCTTCCTAGACTGTAAAGAAGTTACTTAGGGATAATGGCATGGCTTGCATCTGCTGTGTTCCAATCCACACTATTTGAAAAAGAGAAAGGAAGGCCCTAATTCTTTTGTTCATCTTATTCTTAGAATGGTGCATTACTTATGACCTTAAATTATGAGATAATATTGGAGATTAGAAAAGATTTAAGTTACAACTAGAAAATTCTTTGGCGAGGAAATTGGTTGTACATCTCATGCTATGAGCTTTCAGTGCGTCCCAAGTATGGATACATGAGCCTGTTCTTGGACAAAGCCTTGAGGAGAAGGACTACTCAGTTACTAAAGAGCTCCTCTTATCCTTTCTGCCCTATGAGGACATGACAAGAAAATAAGAAAAATACTTTTGAAGAGACCAAAATGCTTTAAAAAAACTTGGTATGTGGCCTTAATTTGTTTGGGCTGTTAGATTATCATTTAGTTACACTGTTCATTAACAACATTTATATTTTTTATGTTTATGAACAGATTATGTTTATGAACATTCATTCCTCACATTTCTGGATGTTGGGAAGGCCAAGGTCTAGTTGTCATCAGAACTGCTATCTAGAAATGTCTTGTTTCATCTTAACCCAGGACTGCCTTTTTGCTATAACCTCAGAGTAGAAGGAACAGAAGCCCTCCTTATAGCTATTTTATAAAGGCACAAATCCTATTTTTGAGGGCTCTATCACATAGCCTATTGAATTGCTAATAGCCTACCTCTCTAGAGTGTTAATCCAGTTTTAGAGGTCTGAGCCAACACTAGACATGACAAGCTCTCTGCACTATACTGAGTGCAGTTAGAATATCAGAGACATGACCATAGATTTTCTTCAAAGAGCTGATTATAGATACATATTAGAGGTTGACTATGTTCCTTTGTGCAGTTAGAAGAGGGATTCACAGATGATAGAGCCATTGTATAATAGATAGCAAAATTTGAAGCAAACCTGGTTAAAAAAAAGTCTATAGGAAATAGATCTGAATGGGAATGAGGGCAAAATACCAGTCAAGGTGGAAGAACATGAGAAGGCTACAGTGAAATATCACCGAAAGTCAGAGGCTATGTGACCTCAGTCTGACAGTACCATTCTCCTAGAAACAGAGAGTAGAAAAGATTGTTGCCACAGCCTAGAGCTAGCACATGGTAGATGTTAGAAAATGGTACAAAATCAGTTAAACCACAAGTATGAAATTTTGTGAACCACTAGATAGCACATGAACATGGTGGATAATAACATGTATATTTCAACATTGTAAAAATTATTAACATTCTTCTCAAAAATGATAAATTGCACAATTGAACCTGTCATTAATGTGTGTATGTATTACATACATACATACATATGTATGTATATATGTACATATATATGATACAAGTAAGTTTTATAAGAAAAGGCTTACATGAGGAATTGAATTCTGGACTACAGCTCCAACAGCAAAGGCCAATTAATATGAATTGCACAGTGGTAGTAGAGTTGGTGATGTCCCTTGAGCCAAGGAAGAGTATATTCCCACAACTGTTGATAGAGATGAAAAATAGATGGGGGCTGAGGGAGGGGATGATTGCCCAGACAAAAATAGAGGGAAGCCAGATAAGACAGCATTTTGGAACAATAGTGTATAGGAAGGAAACTCAAATGTGTAGCATGTACAAGGGGCATTATTTAATGACTACAGCATAATATGAATTCCAAGCGTAAACTATCTGCAAATTACTGGCAAAATCACACCCTCCTGTTAATGCTCAGCGAAAATCATAATCACCTACTGTGAAACAGCCTCTCATCCCATACCTGAAATTAAAATAACATACTCACATACTATTACTGGCTTTCAAACAAAACACCAAAACCTTCACTACAACTCACTGTCTACTATATTGTCCCAGCAGAAATTACTGGTCTAACTACAGAGAATTTAATGTTGTCTGCAAACATCCAAGCTGAAATAAACATCCAGTAGTAATTTCTTCACTTTTAACATGATCAGGAGAGCTGAACTCAGCCATGTTGAACTGACAAGCCAGATATGCTAGTGACCACATAGTTGCTGTTCTGTTGTTAATAGTTAACTTTACTAACACGAGAAACAGGAACAAGACTCTTAATATTAACAGTTTGAAAGTTAGAATATGTAAGTTATAATGTGTCATTCTGTGATTTAAACCACAATTGCTATTCTGCTAAATCTTACTAGAAGGCAAGTACTGATTTCTAATCTTATCCTAGAACATCAAAGACAAGCTTAGAGAATTATAAAATTTAAGGAGCAAAGAGAAGTCTGGCCTCCATCCCATGTGTTCCTCCCAGCACCCGACCCTGCTAGCAATCCATGGTCTATCTTTGTACATAATCTCCAAATCCCAAAAGGAACATCAGCAATTGTGTGTCACCCCCCCCCCCAATCCATTGCTCTCAGGTGGCAGACAATGGAGATGAGGTTGGAGAGTTTCATGCTTTAGGAGGTTAGGCTGTCATGGCTGTTGGGGCTGCCAGCATGGCTCTGGACTCCATGACTCAACTACATATTAAGAAGCATTGGAACTACCAGAGCCCACCACTCTTAGGGGTGTGTGTGTGTGTGTGTATAAGTCCCCTATGCCCTGTGGTACTTCCTGTGCCCCACATGACCTATTTCCTATCCCTTTCTTCTTTAGCTTATGGACTAAAAGTTATAAGCCAAATAATACCTTTCTTTCCAAATTGCTATGGTTATGTTAATTACAGCAACAGAGAATCAACTAGAACGCTAACTAGACATTTCCTAATTCCCTGAGTAGTTCTCTATCACAGTATCCAAGTGCCCCAAATTTTGAGCTCTTTATGATATTTCTGACTCATGTTTCCTAGCTTATTCATGTCTCTCAATAAATGTAGAACTATGTTACTTTCCCTGGCTCTGGGCAGGGGGTGGGAATCTTGTCCCTCTGAGAGGGTCAATTGACAGTACCTCTCCCTCCATGTAAGCACAGCCCTATTTCAAGACCAAGTACAGAGTCCCTGCATTTATGCAAGTGCAGCAAGGAAGGGATACAGAGGAGGGGCTTGGGACAAGGGCACACAACCAGTCACAGGCAGCCTGGGAAGAGCAGGAAGTAGAGGCTAGCTCTCTGCCTAAAGCATACTCCTTTGTTACCCTCCATAGTCCACAATCCAGAAGACTACTTTGTTCATGCATCTTATAGACCTTCATTATTTAGGCTTCTGCAGGAAATAAATAGATTTGTCAAAACAGCAGCTGATTTTCAGTTGAGATTTTAAAAGCCAGAAAGGCTTGGATCAATGTAATACAAGGTTTGAAATGCCACTCATGCAAGTCCAGGGTATTACACACTGCAGAATCCTCTGTTACAATAGGAGGACAAAGCACATTAAGCTAGGTGTACATGAGAAACTAGAAGGGATGCTTGAGACTAAAGAAAGAAAGAAATATATCCAAGAAGTGACAGTGAAGAAAATCACAATGTTATGTCACTGGTTAAACAAAGGGAGATTAAGAAAACAAATACCAGATGAAAGGATGGACTATCCAGAGACTACCTCACCAGGGGATCCATCCCATAATCAGTCACTAAACTCAGACACTATTACATAGGACAGCAAGAGTTTGCTGAAGGGACCCTGATATAGCTCTCTCGTATGAGGCTATGCCAGTGCCTGGCAAATAAGGAAGTGGATGCTCACAGTCATCTATATGATGTAACACAGCGCCCACAATGGAGAAGCTAAAGATAGAACCCCAGGAGCTGAAGGGGTCTGCAACCCTAGAAGAGGAACAACAATGTGAACTAACCAGAACCCCCAGAACTCATGTCTCTAGCTCCATATGTAGCAGAAGATGGCCTAGTCAGCCATCACTGGGAAGAGAGGCCCCTTGGTATTGCAATCTTTATATGCCCCAATACAGGGGAACGCCAGGGCCAAGAAGTGGGAGTGGGTGGGCAGGGGAGCAGGGTAGGGGGGGAGGGGAGAGGGAACTTTCGGGATAGCATTTGAAATATAAATTAAGAAAATATCTAATAAAAAAATTGAAAAAAGAAAACAAATACCATAAAACCAATAATATGACAGAAATCAATATTCACCTTTAAATAGTAACACAAATCATCTCAACAAATGCAAAAATTATACTATTTTTTGGATCTTTGCTGACAACAATGAAATAAAATTACCTATGAAAAGCAGTAGAAAACAGAAATACAGTCATTGAGATTGAACAACATACTACTGAATAATGAATAGCCACTGGAGAAATAGAATATTTACTAGAATTAATGGGAATGAAAATATAATATATCAAAATGTTAAATCATCACCATATTTCAGAAGAAAGCCAACATCATCATGGTGTATATTCTTTTTGATACATGTATGTATTCTGAGTATATTTGAGTCTAGGTTTATCAGGGATATTGACTTACAGTTTTCCTTTTTTGTTGTGTCTTTACCTGTTTTGGGCATTTGAGTGATAATAACTACTTCATAGAAGTTGTTTATCATTGCTTCTGTTTCTATATTTTTCACCAAATTTAAGAAGGGCTGTCTATAGATCTTCTTTGCATATTTGTAGAATTCTGCTGAGAATATATCTTATCAGGGCATGTTTGTTTGTTTGTTTTTCAGGGAGGATTACTATTATTACTTCAACTATTCATTTCCTTTGGGTCTGATTGAGTTGTTGATTTCTTCTCGGTTTAATTTTGGTATAATTCATGCATTCCTTGCTTTTTAAAAGTTGCATGGAGTACAGGTTTTTAAAAATATTCTCTTATAATGTTCAAAGTTTCTTTGCTGTCTGTTGTAATGTTTTCCATTCATTTCTAATTCTGTTAATTTGGATTCTCTCATTCTTCTAATTAGTTGGGTCAAAAGTCTTTCAATGTTATCTCCCTGCCCAAAAGAACCAGCTCTTCAATTTGTTGATTCCTTTTATTGTTTCCTTTGTTTATATTTCATTGATTTATGCTCTGGATTTTTTTTTCCTACCATTGACCCTATTTGATTTTGATTTGTCTTTGTTTTTCCAACTTTTTAAGGTGTTTTCATTAAGCTATTTATTTGTGCTCTTTCTGATTTTTTATTTTTAAATGCAGGCACTTAAAGGTATATTACAGCATTTAATAAAGTGAGTTCCAGGACAGCCAGGGCTATACAGAGAAACCCTGTCTCGAAAATATATATATGCTCCAGAAGTTTTGTTGTCTTGAGTTGTGTTTTCATTCTCATTTAGTTCCAGAATATTTTTCCCTTATATCTTGGTTTCTTCTTTGACTGGTTCATCGTTTAGTAATGAGTGTTGTGGTGTATTCAACAGCAGAGACTGCTGAGACTTAGGATTAAGCCAACAGAAAGACTTTATTAGCTGGCGGCCCACTACACGGGGTGCTTGGATTCCCAGTCTAGCCTTGAGGTTTTTTTTTCAGTAAGCTTTTAAGCATAAAGCCATGTCTTGGTTTGACATACTTCTGGATAACAAGAGTTATGCAGAAGCAGAACTACAGAAGTCACAAG
Source organism: Mus minutoides (assembly GCA_902729485.2). Taxonomy (NCBI): domain Eukaryota; kingdom Metazoa; phylum Chordata; class Mammalia; order Rodentia; family Muridae; genus Mus; species Mus minutoides. The sequence continues at coordinate 1,676,865 of LR753311.1, forward strand.
CAAGGTTAGTACATTTGGAGACTTTCCCATAATGATGGACTCTGATAGATTAGTTTTAGTTTTGACAGGTGGTGTTATCTACATCCTACAGCCTGATGGACTTTCCATCAGAGTCAGTTTTGCTAAGGTCTTTGGACCTACTAAGTAAATCCTGGGGCCCTGTTACAACGAGTCATTTAATCTCCATGAGTTTTGTGTATTTATTAGAAGATTTTGGTTGTTTTTTTCTTGCTTGTTTCGGCTGTCAATTTTAAGTTTCATTGCATTGTGATTAGATAGGATACAAGAAACGATTTAAATTATTTTCAAGTTATAAAGATTTCTTTTGTCTCCTAAGATGTGGGATATTCTAGAAAGTTTTCATGTGCTTCTGATTAAACTGCATTATTTGATATTTGGATTTATATATTCTATCGATTATATATTATATAGTCTGTCGATATCTGTTAAGTCCACTTAATAAGTGATGTCAATTAATTCCACTGGTACCTTATTTATTTTTTGTCCACATTACATGCCTAAAGAGTAAGTGGAATATTACTCGATTGCTATCAATCTGTGACTTTAAATCTAGTAGTAGATTCTTTAAGAAATTTGCTCATATCTGAGTTTGGTGCATCATTTAAGATAGTAATACCTTTTTGTTTAACTGTACCTTAATTTGACTTTGTCTCTTCTGTTTAGTTTTGTTTGTTTGTTTGTTTGTTTGTTTTGAGACAAGGTTTCTCTGAATAACTCTGGCTGTCTTGGAATCACTCTGTAGACCAGGCTGGCCTTGAACTCAGAAATCCACCTGCCTCTGCCTCCCAAGTGCTGGGATTAAAGGTGTGTGCCACCAATGGCCGGCTTCTGTTTAGTTTTAATTTGAAGTCTTTTGCCAGCTATTAGCAGAACAACAGCAGCTTTCTTCCTGGTTCCATTTGACTGGAATGTTTTTGTTTATCTTTTTCACTCTAAGGCCATGCTTATCTTTAAAACTAAGATGTGTTATCTGGCTGCCTGGCTGCCTTTTCGCTGGGGTGCAAACCACTTAGGGGAGGCAGAACACAGTCTATGATAGGAGTCCCAGACTATGTCCCCCTCCCACCTCTGTGAGAAACAGCAGGGTCTAAACACACCAGGCCTACCTAGATATCTCATTAGCATGGAGAACTACAGTTTTTATGTTACATGATTGATTGTGATGGTCCTATCAGTAGGGTGTCAGGGTTCCATGTTTTAGGTCAGGTAGTTTGGCAGGGACATGGCCCCATATGTACCATTTACAATTATATGATTCTCAGGGATTTGGGCTGACTCAACCTAACCAGTTCTTCTGTCTGGCAACACTGTCCACTTTCCTCACAATGTTTATCTTGGAGGCAGAAGATAAATGGCTTAAATGGCTTTTGCTTCTTGATTCATTCAGTCACTTCTTTTGATAGGAGAATTGAGCCCATTGATATTTGAAGTTATTACTGAAATTTGTAAGTGTTAATTTGGGTCATTATATTGTTGATTTTTTGGTGTTTTTTTTATTTTGCTATCATTGTTATTTTGCATTTTAATAATTATTTTCTATTTTTTCCATATCTCTCTGCTATGACTATTCCTTTTCTCAGCCTGAAATAATGCTCTCTGTATTTTCCTTAGGTTTTGTTTTTGTTTTTGTTTTGTTTTGTTTGTGTGTATGTGTGTGTGTGTGTGTGTATTTCTCTTCTCTTCTCTTCTCTTCTCTTCTCTTCTCTTCTCTTCTCTTCTCTTCTCTTCTCTTCTCTTCTCTCCCCCCTCTCTCTCTGCACTATCTTTCAGTCATGGCAGATAGCTTTTCTCAGTTTGTTATTTTAGGTTGACTGTCACTTGGGATCCATTGCTCCAGGCTCTTCTTGTTTATAAAGCTTCCACTGGGAAACAGGTGTTATAATGATGGCTTTTCCTTCATATGACCTGTATTCTTTATCTCTTTTGAAGTTTTCAATACACCTTTCTTTGATATGTCTTAGAGATTTAATAATCATACACCGTGAGGATTTCCCTTTCTAGTAATGTCTATTTGGTGTTCTGTTTGCTACTTACATTTGTATGTTTGTGTATTTCCTTAGTTTGGATAAATTATCTTCTGTGATCATGTGGAAGATTTGGTCTATGCCATTGACTTGAGATTATTCTCCCTCATAAATGCCTAAAATTTAGAGATTTTGAATTTTTCATGACATCCTATATTTCCTGTGCTTTAAATTTTTTAATGTTCTTTTCTTATATGGCCTAGGTCCTCTATTTTATCCTTGAGACCTGATAGTATGTCTTCTGCTTGATTCATTCTACTCTGACTTTTCTGACTGAGCTATAGGGTTTTCAGTTGCATCTCCACTTTAGCTTGACTCCCCGATAGTGTTTCTATCTCCTAATTGAATTCTGGTCTCAAGTCATGAGCTCTCTTTGCCATTTCCATCCCCCTTAAATTTGTGTCTTCTTGTGCATTACTCAGGTATTTGCACCTCTTAAACTTTTTCCTTAGTTTTGCTGCACTGTTTCTTTGTTTCTACTTAAGCTTCTTGAACTACTTAAGGAAGTTTATGATTGTTCTTTTAATTCATGTGTACTTGAGTTCATCTAGGTAATTCTTATTGGTCAGCATTTCTATAGAATTGGTGCATTTTGAAGTGGGTAACACAATTTGGGCATGTGGACTTTCTTTGTTAGTTGTGAGTTTGTTATGAATGGAGCATGTTGGAGGAGAAGAGACAAGGTGTTGGTTTTCTGGGTCCAGCAGTTTGAAGTGGCTTGGGTGGAATAAAGCAAACAATATGTGGGGGAAGGTCTTGGTTGGTATACTGGATGGGTGCTTTCTATTCTAAGCAGGGAGCATAGGGGTAAATAGGTCTGGATGGAAAAGTTGGTTTTGGCATGGGAGTGTCCTGTGATTTGGCAGATATGTGTAGAGCTTGCTGGCCCAAGCCTAGGGCTTCTCTGCAGTGAAAGCAGGGATCAAAAGTCAAGGATGAGTCACTGGTTTTGCGACCTAGTTTAAATCTCTAAGATTCCAAGAAGCATAGGGATTCAGGAGTACTGAACAGTCTAGTGCCTGGAGAAAGACATGGGCTTTCTGAGTATGGAGTATGATTGTGGAGGGTGCAAAATGTCCAATGGGTGGATGCAGATTGCTTGAGTCCTGGTAGAAGCCTTAGTCTGTGCTTTTAAGACCTCAAATCCTACACACACTGACATAGTTCCTTCAGTAAGGCTATACCTCCTGATCCTACCCAAACAGTGCAACTAACTAGGAACCAAGTATCTAAATGCCTAACACCACAGCAGACTTCTCAAAACACCAAAATATGTACAATGAAAAACTTAAAATGCTGACAAAAAGAATAGAAAAAAAAGATACCAGAAGAAAACAAAGACCTCTTATGCTATTGGTAGAATTACTATAATATAAGTAGCTATACTACAGAAGAAGTATCTAGATCCAATGTAATCTGCATCAATATTCCAACAGGTTTTTCCAAGGAAAATTTAAAAATCTCAAAATTCATAGAGAGTCATAAAACAAACCCAAAATACTATAGTATTATATAGAACAACCTTGAACAATGCAAAGATTGCTGGAAGCATCACAATCTCTGATTTCAAGCAATACTACAAAGAGGCAGTAATAAAAACAAGATGTTCTTGGCATAAGAAAGCATACTAGTGGCAGTCTAGCTTAGTTCTTTCCCACTGACCCTCTCAGCCCCCTTTCCTAGTACTTCTACATTGATTTGTGTCATCTGCTGATATATAACAACACTTTCTACCAGGGAACTTCTTTGTCCACACTGGACTGTGACTCCGGTAGGAGATTCATACTATCCTTCTTGTTCTCCATTATGCTTTCTCCGGATGTATTTATAAATCCTATATGGCCTGATTTCAGGATCTCACTTTATCTCTCACATTACCTCTATTGCCTGGGGAGTCTACCTCTTGATCCAGACCCAAGTCTCCATAGATTTTTTTTTCCCCTGAGACTACTCTGAGTCTCTCCTTCTAGCCCATCTCCATTCTTTTCTTCACTGGCTGACACACCAAAAAAGCATTCTCTAACATGAACCCCAACAGCCAACACACTTGCTTTGCATGCAGAGAGGGTATCAGCAGTGGAAGACTGAAAATATCACCTAAAAAACAAGACCAGATATTAATACCAAGAAACACCTTGACCATCATATTTCCAGAAACCTAGATCCTAGAGCAAAATGTAAAACATTAAAGTTAAGATAATAATGTCTCCACTAGAAGCGAGTAGCCCTATTGCAGCAGACACTGAATAACACAGTATTTCTAAAGCATAAGGCAAGAATTTAAAAATACCAATTATGAATATATATAAGAATTTTAAAGAGGATATGAATAATTTTTAATGAATTCCATGAAAACACAAAAGAAAACAAACAAAAGCAATCTATAACATGAAAATATTGGACAAATAAATAAAATCATTAGTGAAAATACAAACAGAAATAAAACCAAAAATGAAAAATTGAAAGTGTCAAATATAAAACCTCAGCGGTAAGCATGAAAAACAGAGGATAAGGCATAAAAGAGAGAATCGCAGGTATTGAATATAAGATATAATAAATGGAAAGATCAGCTAACGAAAAATTAAATATGAAAAAATACCCAAGCACAAAACATCCAGGAAATTTGAGATATTACGAAAAGATCAAGCTTACAAGTGACATGGATAGAAGAAGGAAATTAAACCCATGGCAGATGCACATATAACATTTTGAACAAAATTATTTTTAAAAAAATCTCCCCAATCTAAAGAAAGAGGTGCCTACAAAGGTGCAAGAAGAATATAGAATTCCAAATACACAGGACTAGAGATAAAATTCCTCACAGCACATCAGTATCAAAACATTAAATGTACAGAACAAAGAAATGATATATATTTTTAAAAAGTCAACAAGGGAAAAAGAACAAATGGTATTTAACACATGGCTTCTCAATAGAGATCCAGAAATCCAGAAAGGCCAATCTAGATGTTCTGCTAACTCCAAAAGACTGTAGATGTCAGTCCAGACTGCTACACCCAGAAAATCTATCAATCACAATCGACAGAGAAAGATAAACATTCCACACTAAAGTTGAATTTAATCAATTCCTATCTACCAATGAAGCTCTATAGAAGGCACTAGGAGAAAACTTCAGTCTGAAAAGATTAACTATACCCAAGAAGACACAAGATATAAATTATCAAAGACTGGATATCACAAGTGAAAAAAAAACCCACAGATAAACAAAAATTAACAGGAATCAATGAACGTTGCTTGTTGATAACTCTCAATATTAATGGTCAGTTAATAGGTTAATTTTTTCTGTATGTGATCGTCTAACCTATTCTTTCGTCCGAGGTAGAAAGAAGACGTAGATTCTTTAATTGAAGTTGTATTTCCTATTTATTGTAAACTTTACATTTATTTTATCAGTTATTTTTTATTTCCTATTTGTAGAGAGTCCTTTTTCCCTTTTCACATGTGTTTTTCGTTCGACTAATAGCCATTTTAATATCTGATAAAGAGACCTCAACCCAAAAGTACTCCAAAGAGTTAGGATACTAGGTACTCATCCAAGGAAAATCCACCAAGCAGATATTGCAATTCTAAACGTTTATAGACCACACACAAGGGCACCCAAGTTCAATGAAGAAACACGACTACTGCTGCAGCTTACAAATTGAACCTCACACAATGATAATGGGTGATTGGTGACTTCCATACCCCAGTGCCCCTCAATACACAGATTATCCAGAGAAAAACTAAATAATGCTGGAATTTAATTACATCATAAATCAAGTGGCCTAGAAGACATCTAGAAAACATTTCACCCAAACACAAAACAATACACTTTCTTCTCAGCAGCTCTTGGATCTTTCTTCAAAATTAACTATATAATTGGCCATAAAACAAGTCTCAATAGACCTATGTAAATTAGAATAACACCCTGTATTATATCTGAAAAGTATAAATTAAAGTTGGAAAGCAAAAAAGAAATAATAGAAAGCTTACAAACTAATAGAAATTGAACAACTCAGTAGGGAATGAATAATAGGTCAAGAGAGAAAACAAGGAGAAGATTTTAAAATTTAGGATTGAATGAAAATAAAAACATAATATATACAAAGTTATGGGACACAATGAAGGCAGTTCTAAGTTCATAGCACTAAATTTTCCCATAAATAAAATGGAGAGATCTGATATTAGTCACTTAGTAGGCCATATGAAAGATCTAAAATAATAAGAAATAACACTCAAAAGAAGTTGATAGCAAGAAGTTTTTCAAACTCAAGGGTGAAATCAATGAAGTGAAACCAAACAATAACAAAATACAAAAAGAAAATCAATGAAATAAAGAGTTGATTCTTTGAGAAAATAAATAAGACTCACAAATCCATAGGCTACATATGACTATATATTATATATATATATATATATATATATATATATATATATATATATATATATATATTATAACTATATATAACTATATATATGGAGAGGGAAGGTCCAAATTAATAGAAAATGGAATTTAAATCAAAATCAAATGAATAATTTAAACAGACACATAAACTCAAATGAACTTGAAGTACCAAGTAAAAATCTCACATCCAAAAAATTTCTAGGGAAAGATGGATTTAATACAGAATTCTACCAAATATTAAAAAAATAATGCCAATACTCCACAAATATCCTTCTTAATAGAAACTGAAGCAACATTGCATGATTTTTTAATGAGGCTACTATCCTTTGATTAAAAAAAAAACACAAAATACTGAACAAAGAACAACAACTATACTCCAATATGCCATAAAACATAGATGCAAAAATTCTGAATAAAATACTGACAAACTGAATCCAAGAGCACATTAAAAAGATTAGCCATCAAAATCTAACTGACTTCATTCCAAGGATGTAGTGATGGTTCAACATATATTAATTAATAACCATAATCCACCATATAAACAAACAGATTGAAAAAAAACATATATTCATCTTATGCAGAAAAGGCCTTTGACTAAACCCAACATTCATACTAAAAATACATAGGACATACCTCAATGTAATAACGGCAATATATAACAAGTTCACAAAAAATTTCAACCTAATTGGAGAGGGATGAAAAAAAAAAACTTCCTCTAAAATCAGGAACAAGCCAAAGTTCTCTATTCTGTCCATACATATTCAAGATAGTACTTAAAACCTTAGCTAAAACAAAAAGACAACTGAAGGAAATCAAGGATATACAACTGGGAAAGGAAATAGTTGATGTATCTTTATTTGTAAATGATACTATTTTATATATAACTTTAAAAACTCCACTAGAAAATTTCTATTGCTAATAAACAATTTTAACAAAATAGCATGATACAAAATTAACACACAAACCCAGTAATGTTTATATCTATACAAATGACAAACACACTGAGCAGGAACTCAAGGGAGTGGTACCTTTTACTGTAACCCCAAAATTATAAAATATTTTTGTGATAACTGTAACCAAACAAGTGGAAAACTTGTGTAATCAAAACTCTAGAATATTGAAGAAATGAAAGATTACATCAGAAGATAAAAAGATCTCACCTAGGAATAATATTGTGCCAATAAGCATCATACCAAAAGCAGTCGACAGATTTAATGCAATCCCTATCAATATCCCACCAAAATTCTTTATAGAAATTTAAAGAATAAAATAACTTTCAACTGCATATGCTAATGAGCACACACACACACACACACACACACACAAATAAGATGGCTAAAACAATCCTAAATAATAAAACAACTGCTGGAACTATCAGCATCCTAGATTTCAAGTTGTACTACAGAACTATAGTAATTAAAAATATTGTAGCATTGGCATTAAAACACACATGTTTATCAACATAAGTACACAAACCTATAGATAGCTGACTTTTGACAAAAAAACCAGAAGTGCACACTTCAAAAAAGACATCTGTAGCAAACAGTGTTGGTCAAAGTGGATGTCTACATGAAGAAAAATGAGAATGGATTCATAGTATCTTGCACACAACTCAACTCCAAATGGGTTAGTAAACTCAACATAGAACCACCTATAGGGTTGCAGACCCCTTCAGTTCCTTGAGTGCTTTCTCTAGCTTCTAGCTTCTCCATCGGGGGCCCTGTGTTTCAACCTATAGATGACTGTGAGCATCCACTTCTGTATTTGCCAGGCACTGGCATAGCCTCACAAGAGACAGCTATATCAGGGTCCTTTCAGCAAATTCTTGCTGGGATATGAAATAGTGTCTGCGTTTGGTGGCTAATTATGGGATGGATCCCCGGGAGGGGTAGTCTGGATGTCCATTCTTTCGTCTTAGCTGCAAACTTTGTCTCTGTAATTCCTTCCATGGGTGCTTTGTTCCCTATTCTAAGGAGGAATGAAGTATCCACACTTTGGTCTTCATTCTTCTTGTTTTTCTTGTGTTTTGCAAATTATATCTTGGGTATTCTAAGTTTCTGGGCTAATATCCACTTAGTGAGTGCATATCAAGTGACTTCTTTTGTGATTGGGTTACCTCACTAAGGATGATATCCTCCAGATACATCCATTTGCCTAAGAATTTCAAACCAGTAACCCCAGAGCTCATGTCTCTAGCTGCATATAGAGGCCCCTTGGTCTTGCAAACTTTATATGCTCCAGTACAGGGGAATGCCAGGGCCAAGAAGTGGAAGTGGGTGGATAGAGGAATAGGGCAGGAGGAGGGTATAGGGTACTTTTGGGATAACATTTGAAATGTAAATAAAGAAAATATCTAATAAAAAAAGAAAAAAAAAAACCATAGTTTTCTCCAATGGAGTCTCATTGGATGAATTATGCACACTTCAGGGTAGCCAGCCTCCATGCCCAGGAGTAGTTGGTTCACACAAAATAAATTCAGTGATATTTTTATAGACTTTTCATCAGTTTTTTTCTCTGTTTAGCCATGCTTTGTTTCATTGTTGTTGTTTTTTTTCTTGCTTTATTTTGATTTCCTGTTTTTGTGTGTGTGGGGGTGGGGGCGGATTATTTGTGTTTCTTGATTGTTTTACTTTTGTGCATTTCTTAGAAATGTGATGTAACATAAAATTGAATGTATAGGAAGGTTAGGAGGATCTAGAAGGAAGTGGAGAGGGTAAAAGAGAATCAAAATATTTTTATTGGATATTTTCTTTATTTATATTTCAAATGTCATCCCCTTTCCTGGTCCAACCCCAAAGCCCCCTATACCATCCCCTTTCTCCCTGCTTCCATGAGAGTGTTCCCCTACCCACCCACTTCCAACACCCAGACCTCACATTCACCTACACTGGGGCATTGAGCCTTCACAGGACCAAGGGCCTCTTCTTTTGTTGATGTCTGACAAGGCCATCCTCTGCTACATATGCAGTTGGAGCCATGAGTCCCTCCATGTGTACTCCTTGGTTGGTGGTTTAGTCTCTGGGAGCTCTGGGGATTAGTTGGTATTGTTGTTCTTCCTATGGGGTTGCAAACCCCTTCAGCTCCTTCAGTCCTTTCTCTAACTCCTCCATTGGGGACTCCATGCTCACTTCAATGATTGGCTGTGAGCATCTGCCTCTGTATTTGTCAGGCACTGACAGAGCCTCTCAGGAGACAGCTATATCAGGATCCTGTCAGCATGCACTTTTTAGCATCCCCAATAGTGTCTGGGTTTAGTGACTATAAATGGGATGGATCCCCAGCTGGGGCAGTCTCTAGATTGCCTTTCCTTCAGACTCTGCTCTACCCTTTGTCTCCTTATTTGCTCCCATGAGTATTTTGCCCCCCTCCCCTTCTAAGAAGAACTGAAGCACCCACACTTTGGTCTTCCTTATTCTTGAGTGTCATGTGGTCTGTGAATTGTATCTTGGGTATTCTGAGCATATTTTTATGAAAAGAGTGATTTACAAACAATGTTTAAATACAAAGAGACAGTGATCAGTGGAATAGAATTAAGGACACAGGTATAAGCTCACTCTCCCAGAGCAACTTGATTTTTTGACAAAGAGTCATAAAATGTATACCAAAAAAAAAAAAAAAAAAAAAAAGAAAGAAAATAATGCTTGACAAACTGGATAGTTGCATGTAGAAGAATGAAACTAGGTCCAAATGGATCAAGGCTCCTCAAGATGATACCTGATACCCTTATTTTGTTAGAGGACAATGTAGGGAGTATACTTCAACTCATAGGCACAGAAGACTTTCTGAATAGAATCCTAAAATCACAGGATTAATACTGACACTAAACAAATGAAACCGCAGAACAAAAAATATTCAGTACATCAAAGGACACCATCATTTGAGAAAAAAAAAGCCTGCAAAATAAGAAAAATTTTACCAGCCATAGATCTGACACTGGGTTTAACTCTAGAATATACAACAACAACAACAACAACAACAACAACACCCTAAACACAAAGAAAACAATCAGTCCAATTAAAAAATGTGCCATAGAACTAAGCAGAGAGTTTTCTAAAGAAGAAAGACAAGTAGCAGAGAAGTATTTTTCAAATGTTTAATTTTCTTATTTATTAAGGAAATGCAAATTAAAACTATTTTGAGTTTTCATCCTACCTCTATTAAAATGGGTAGGAAAAATTGCAACAATTCGTGGCATCAGTGAGTGGAATGCAGAACAGTTATTCGCTGCTAATGGAAATGTAATCTGGTACTGCCAATATGGAAATCAACATGGAGGTTCCTCAAAAAGCTTTAAATAGATGTACCATATGATTCAGCTATATGACTCTTCCCTATATACCTGAAGGACAGCGTATCCTCCTGCAGAGATTCTTGCTCACCCATTCTTATTGCTGTTTTTTCACAATAACAGGGGAATGGGGAAAGCCTAGATATCCATCAAATAGTAAATGGATAATGAAAATATGGTACATATATACAGCAGAATATTACTCATCAAAATGCAATCCTAAAATGTGAAGGTAATGAAGTAACCCCGGCCCTAAATGACAAACTACACAGATTCTTTTATATATTTATGCCAGCTCTGACTCTTTAGATGTATGTGCTTAAATTGGTGTACCCATAAAAGCTAGGAAATTAGAAAGGGCCAGACTTACAAGTGAGGGTTGATAGAAAACAGGGGATATGAAGGGGAAGGAGATAATGGATCAGAAAGGGTTAGGTATGGAAGAGGATAGTAGGTCAGGTTAGTGGAGGGAGTATGGGAGGGATCATTAACACTAGAAAGGTTTGAAAATGGAAGGTGGAAGACTATAAAAGCTTCCTAAAATATACACATATATTTAAAGTTTAAATGAATTTACCCTATAAAGTGAGGACAGTGCCTCCCTAGATATTGTAGGCTATCAAACAAATAGCCCAGGGTAGGAGTGGGTTACCTCTCTTTGAGCAGCTGTTCAGTGAGATCCAATAGACTACCTAAACATCACCAGCTATTGTCTTTTGCTCTTGGTTAACCTCTAAAACATGACATAACACCCATTTCTGAAGATGTCACATACTTGAATCATAGGTCATAGGGAAATCAAGCTAGTAAACACTGGGGACCTTCATCCCTCTGGCTATGTGTCTTATGGATTTATTCCATAAGAATTCATGCCTGGTACTGCTAACTGAGCCAAGAACCCATGGCCAGTTAGGTCATAGGTCCTAAGGGGAGAAATATACTACTACTATTCTGCTAAATAGACACAGCAATAAACTGCCCCCCTAAACAATAATCTTTATATCCTATTAGTGCATCCTCAATCCTTGTCAGAGAAACTTATTTTTGCAAAAAATACCAATTAATACAGACACCCACAACTGGTCAGTGAGAACATTTTAAGAGACTTTGAAATATTTGGCTTTAAATGAGACATCTCCTTCACATGTCCTTCTCACAAAATCATCCTGAAAGAATAGAAAGGCTTAATTCTTAGCTAAATCAGGGGTAGTGGGATGACTGCTGTGAAAGATGATGTGAAAGATGTGTCATTGCAAATGTGAACTCATGGGGACTGTGACTGCAAGCACATCTGCAAAACACAAAGCCAGCCAAAATCCCAAAATGGATGGAGAAGGCCCACTGGCAATTAATGGTGTTGGGGGAGGGAAAGTCAAAGTCAAGTTTTCTTTAGGGATATGACATCTGAGAGGCAACCTATGTACCAGCAGATTGTCCTTTGCCTGTGCACATATTGGCAGGACTAAGTGAGGAGAGAGAGAGAGAGAGAGAGAGAGAGAGAGAGAGAGAGAGAGAGAGAGAGAGAGAGAAAGACAGAGAGGAGGAAAGGGGGAAGGGGAAGAAAGGGGGAGGTGGAGAGAGAACATATGAGTTTCAGGGGGGAAGAAATAGGAGTGGATTTGAATAATACATATTATATTCATACATGAAATTATCAAACACTAGAGCTTATCAGGACAAAATAGACAATGTGAAAAACTAATATAAGTCCAGAATATACAACCAGAGAATGTTAAGATTTACATTACTACTGACAAGAGAAGGACAAGGGTTCTGTGAGTCACAATACTGAGGCCCTTGCATTTGCTGTGTACACTTTTTTTCTCTCACAACACTGAATAATTGCTCAAACAAAGAAAAAGAGTCAGGATTGCAACGTGGTTTTACAGAGATTTGGTATTTTTCAGTAAGCCAGTCACCAGATTGCACTGGCTTATCCCTACTGAGTCTTGTCTAGAAGCAAAGCAGATAGCTTTGTCTGTGAGGCAGGAGAACAGCTGCTCGTAGGTACTCTTGGAGGAGTGGGCTAGCCTAGGTGCTAGGAGCCTGTCCCTGTTGCCCATCTCTGTAGCTTGTCCCTAGCTCCTGTCAACTTACCTCCTGGCATGGGACACTGGTTTCATTAACCTGCAATTAGGAGTTGGGGCATGAAACCTTGCTCTGAAGGTATAGCAGCTCACTTACCCACGTGGCAGCATCTGTGAAAGTTTTCTGAGTTGGGCTTTTGGGCAGACATACTGGTGTAACTGCAGGATTCACAGATAGCTCCGATACACAAGCTCAATGGAACTGCTCCTGAATTGCTGTGTCCCTGGACACCCCTCAGCTACCATCAGTCACTCGTGCCCCTCCCAGTGTGGTAGCTTCTTGCTGCTGCGGACTTCTCTCACAGTCTAGACCCTGCAGGATGACATGGTAATCTCATAGCCTATGCCTCGGGCATACCATGACCATATCCGGGAACTCTGGACTTGTTTACCCCTGTCTTCTCAGTACCCCAAGTAGATCATCTCTTCATAATTTTCTTTGCCCTCAGACCAGAGGCCCTGGATTGGTGCTCTTTCTCTTGAACCTCTGTTTTCTCCTCAGTAGAAACAAGAAAATCTTTCTCCACATCACATTAATTCAGTCAGCCTTTTAAAAATGCGCACACACCCCATTTCTCTTCTTCCTTCCATTACTGAACAAGATGATTTAAATGATGAATGCACTTCTTTGTCCTGTCCCTCCTATATTCTGTGTCTCACTCGGGCTGACAGATCTTGATACTCCTACATTTGTATAGGTCACCTACTTTCTCTAAACCCTCTTTTCTCTGAGGTTTACCTGGCTCAGATAAAACGTTTGGTGCCTTAGAGTGGCCTCAAGGCCCTATTGTCATACCCTGCCCTCTGTATTATATTACTCACTTATTTTAGGCATCTAGGGATTGCCCTGCTTGGACCTTGTGTCCTGCAGCCTCCTTTATCCCAGACAGTCACTCCTGAGCATCTCTTAGATAGCCTAAATGAAGCCTTGTTAAGTCTCCTTCTCTAACAGGCCTCTTCTGTCTTCTCAGCTGGCATGCCTTCACAACACTTCCTGCCACTTTTCACACAGTATGCCTTTCCTGTGATAGCTCTTTCTCTCCTCAGAGCATGAATTTCTTGAGGAGAGGTACTTGGATTTGATTTCCATCCAGTCTTTTCCTAATTCTTCTATTTCTGCTAGTGTGGCAAACTATCACCGACTGTGCAGATTAAAATAACAGAATCCTACAGTACCTGATAGATTTCTCTGTCTCACAAGGCTAGAATCATGGTGCTGGGAGGGTTGCAGTTTTGTCTGGAGGTTCTGAGTGGACCTGCAGGTTTTCAAGGTGGGATGGAATTCAGTTAAATGTGGCTGTGGGTGAAGGTCTTTTTCTTCTTGTCAACTGCCACCTAGGGCTCATTTCCTCCTTCTTGGTGTGGTCCCTCCCCCCCAGTGTCAGAGCCAGTGCCCAGCTGAGTCCTTTATTCATTTGCAAATTTACTCCTGGCTCCAGGTTGAGAAACCGGTTTTGATTGGACTGACCCAAAATGATAATCTGAGATAATCTCTGGATTTCCATCCCATTGCTTTTGGCAAGTTGGCAGGCATGAGCTATTGTCAGCCCTCTACCCTGGACACCATGGTCAGTGCACAGGGAAAGTTCTGGGTAGGAAGGAGATCTGCGTGCTACAGCTAAGTGTTGCCGTGCAAGTCAGGCAGCCATCTAAATCTCAGGTGTGGGTCCTGCCATCACCCCATCCCACAGATGAAGGAACTGTGATACAGAATAAGTGACCTGTTAAGGTCACAGATCTGCTGAGATGGCAGGCACTTGTCTCAGAGATGACTTTTTTTTTAAGTGTGGAAAGAGAAAATGTATGAGGATTGGCACAATCTGTGGCACATTTCGTGTATCAGTTCTACTGAAGCAGGGAGAGGGTCTGACCCACACAGGTGCTGCCCTACATGCTTTCTAAGCCCTGGAGGTCGATTCTCAACATCATCCTTCTTCCACCAGCATCTTTGTGTTTCCCCAGTGGAAACCACTCTATATTTACTCCACTTCCTTTCCCTTCCCATACAGATGCTTACCCTAATTCTGAAGTTGTCTATGTTTGGACCAATGGCTCCACCAAGTCTGTGGTGGTGGCAGAAGATGGCTCCAGACTCAACCAGTACCACCTCATGGGGCAGACAGTAGGCACTGAGAACATCAGCACCAGCACAGGTAAAGATGCCCGACTTGTTGCCTGGGCCTAAGGGGCATCTCATCCCTTATGGCTCCATGATCCACTCTGTGGGAGTACAGACCCTATGCAACTACTTTGGCTCCTGTAAGCTCCCTTGCAGCTTGACAAAGGGGCACCAGCTGCAGGGACCTGAGAATGGAGAGAGATGGATCTGTAGTGCATGTGGCATCTGCACTGTACATGTAAACCTTGTCTGAAGGTCCAGTTATCAGTTTTTATATTATTCTTTCCCAAGCCTAAGAAACAAGGCAGTCTCTGCAAAATGGGGTACACATCCTGCTGTTTCCTTCCCTGAACATCTCAGAGATCCTCCTGATGTTGAAAATGGGCAATCAAACTAACAGTAGACAAAGACTGACTAAGGTGATACTGACTAAGGAAGAAGCAGATGCTGCAAATCATGCAATATTGTCTCTGTAGGGCAGTCTATATTGGCTTCAGCAGATAAAATGTGAATGGTGAGGCCAAAGGCATATACTCGACCTGCACTACCTTGAAGTGGGCCACACCTGTCCTGGCTGAGGGCCAGCAGGGTTCAAGCTATCACCAGGTGATGGTACTCACTAACAGGAGACACAGCTTGTTTGTTTATGTAATAGGAGAAAAAAAGTCTGAAAGAATGGTCTGCAGGGGTGGGGCAGGCCTTTAATCCCAGTACTTGGGAGGCAGAGGCAGGTGGATTTCTGAGTTCGAGGCCAGCCTGGTCTACAAAGTGAGTTCCAGGGCTATACAGAGAAACCCTGTCTAAAAAAAGAAAGAAAGAAAGAAAGAAAGAAAGAAAGAAAGAAAGAAAGAAAGAAAGAAAGGTAGGTCTAAACCATGATTGCAATGTGGGCTAAGCACCAAAGAAGCCCTTGTTTACTTTACTGTTTGATTAGTCAAGCAACTGGCGGAATACACACAAGACATCAAGAGCAAGTCCTTCTTTATATCACCTTTATATGTGAGGGCCAGGACAGGGTCCTACTCACCAATAGCACAGTGCATTGGGCCTGTCTGAATGAGGAATAGAGCCTGAGAGGGGAATGTCTCTGTTTAGGTGTCACATCTGGCTTTACGGAACTGAAATGGAAGGTATGTAGCAGAATCTGGGATGCTGACACAGGGTGCTGCCTTTGAGAATAGTTGTATACAATTCTCCTGTTCCAACCTGCCTTCTACAAAGCTATCATTTTTAAAAGATTTGTCTGGGTTTACTACTAATAAGTCAAAAGTAAGCAATATGGAAACAAAGACAGGAAAAATGCAAAGGAGAGTAACTTCAGATCCTACTATATTTTGAATGGCATTTCTTGTCTTCATGTGTTATGGAGGAACAAAATGTAATCTTTTCCAAAGAACAAGACCTTGCTACTAGACATATATCCATCTTTCTCTCTATCCCTGCTTCTCTCTTCCACATGAGAGCCTGCTCAGCCTCTTGGCTGCTTCCAGCTGCCCAGACTATTAGAAAAAAACACCCCTACTCCACTCTGTAGCATGTGTAAGCATTGATTAGAGCTTTGGTTCCTTTACTATATGTAAGAAGGCATCTTTTGCCTCTTGTCACTGTGGTTCCTTTTTCTCTGACATATGAAGTACATGTCTTAGGGCCTCTATAGCAACCTTGCTACACTACGGGCTTTCGTTTAAGCAGCCTCCAACATGCCAATGCCCTGTCTACGAAGCCAAAAGACCACTATACCTGCATAGGCAAGGCTGCAATGGGAGTTTGCATTGAGAATCTATCCAAGACTCTGCTTGTGGTCATAGTAACCCAACAGCCTATCCCTCAAGCCCTAACACCTGCTTGATACTACTCACTGACGAAGTATCCAGACCATTCAATGTCCTGTACCTCTCCAAGCATCCCTTCCATCTCTAGGGAAACACAAACTCATCCAGAAAGCCTCACTCCCATAGACCCATTGCCCACCCATTTTAGCTCCTTACCAGTTAACCATTAGGACGGCATCATTTTCAGCAAAAAATGGAAGATCTCCACTTGCCTCCCACACAGCCAGGCAAATCCAGAGAAGGCATTGGGGCATTGCCCAGGAAATCCAGCTTAGGACAACAGAGGACACTAGTGTCTCTGCTAGATGGCAGAGAGAACGAGCTTCCCAGATCGGTGTCCTGTGAGGCTTTTCCTTACACTCCGCCTGGGTTGGGAAAGCTTCAGGCCTTGGCAGAGAGTAGTGGTCCTGTCCTCCTGGAGCTCAACAGCTGGGTAATAGGGAGGATGTGTTCATCCACAGCCTAGCTCTGGATGCCTGATTTCTATCTGCAAAGGCTAAATCCTCAGATCCTGAATGCTATAACCTGCAGAGTGGTGAGGGGGGGTAGGGAGCATGACACAGATTGACTGGGGATTAATGAAATTCACAAATCTGATTTTCTCTGAAAAAGCATGCAATAGCAAGGGCCCTTCAGAGGCTAGAGTACACAAGATTTGCTTATGAAATGACCTTTAAGAAAGCAAGGCAGCAATTCCCACAAAAACCCCAAGCTAAACAACCACAGCATGTATGCAGAGCACCTAGTGCAGACCCATGCAGGCTCCATGATTTCCACTTCAGTCTCTGTAAGTCCCTATGAGCCCTTCTTAGTTGATTCATCCATACTTGATATGGGGATTTGTGCCCCCATATCTTGTGCCCCATATGTGCATAGTCTTACTTCATCTTATTAAGCTGTTTTGGGTTGATACCCCTGGGAGGCCTCCTATTTCCTAAAGGGAAGGGGAGGAGCAGTGTATCTAGGAGAGAGGGAAAGTGGGACTGGGAGAACTTGGAGGAGGGAAGGGAGGGGAGGGTAGAGTTGGGTTGCATTGTATGAGAGAAAAATAAGAAAGAAAGAAAAAGAAAGAAGAGAGAAAAGGGGAACAGAAAGAAAAATAAAAGTGGATTGCATGATGTCCTTCTCCAACTAATTCATCTCCAAGGTAACCTCCACACCCAGGGAAAATCATGGAAGAGAAAGCAGACCCACGAGTTCAGGATACCTAGTCTGCTGTGAGGAAATGTGTTCTATACATGACAAGGAAGTTGTACCCATGAACCATCAGCAGTATTGATTGCTTGAATTACATCAGCATATAATAACACCAACTGACATAATAACGTGGAACAAGAAATTCCCACCCCTAAGTGAAGAGCTCCTGGTGGTCAGAGGGAGCTGAGAGAAGGAGAAGGAGAATCATTTTTCTCCAGGGGCAAGTTCCTGTGTAGGCTGTCCAATCACCATGGTCATCTCTGACACATGGATCTTCATACTGTAACAATAGTAATTAAAGAAGAAGTCATGACTTTAGGATGAGGGCATGGGAAGAGGGGTTTAGAAATAAGGTGGTGATCATGTATAAAATTCTCAAAAATCACCCAACAAATCATAAGCAAAGTATGAAAAAGAAGTAAAAAACAAAAATCACACACCCCCTCTACTAGCTACCTAAACAAATAGCACAAATAAGGAGATTGAAGGCAGAAGAGGGGAAGCATTGTGAACTCCTCTGAGAAGGCCAGTAACCCTGACCCTGAAAGGTAGAACTGATCTCCCTGATTTGCATTTGCAGGCGAATATACAATCATGACTGCTCATTTCCACCTGAAGAGGAAGATTGGGTACTTTGTCATCCAGACCTACCTTCCCTGCATCATGACTGTCATCTTATCCCAGGTGTCCTTTTGGCTAAATCGAGAATCTGTGCCAGCTAGGACAGTTTTCGGTGAGTAATTCCAAGCCTGGCCTTGGCATAGGTGTCTACAATGACCAGTTCCACCAATACATTTCAACTGTGTGTTAAAGGTGTGGTCCTTATCAGGTAGTGGTGTAGAAAAGAAGTCAGAATGGGCTCACCAGAGCAGAGCAGCTTATTCAGAAAAACCTGAGAAAGGCTTCTTCAATCCAAGCAGTGAGAGAACCTCTTGTACAGACTAAGGGGGCTGTTATTGATTTAGCAGGAGGAGAGACATAAGAGAGGTTTTGTGGGTCAACAGCTGGCTAAGCTCTTCTTTTGCTACAGGATTTCTTTCCAGTTAGGTTGTGTCTCAAGAGTTTAGGATGTACAGCACAGAACCATGCTGTTTTTAATTCCTTCAAACATCTGTTTTGTAGAACCCTCTGTGCTTGTTCTGAGAGCCAGGTGTTTCGGTTAAGACATTGGAGCAGTTATTGTATCATCTCCCCTCTTGTTAGAATTTGGGGTTGGAAGCTTTAGGTGATGGAGCCTAGTAAGTCAGGCCATTAGGGATTTTTGCTTTGAAGAGAAAAGGTCTCTAGTCCCTTAACTTCTTAGCCACCACCAAATGAGGTACTTTGACCCATCCCATGCTCCTGTCATGGCCAGCTATTCTACCTTGGGCTCCAAATCAACAGAGCCAACTGACCATAAATTAAACCCCCCAAATGTAAACCAAAGCAAACCTTTCTTCTTTCTAAGCTAATTATCTCATGTATTTTGTGACAGTAACAAGAAGCTGATTAATATAGGTACTTCTATTATTGCCTATTCACTGTGACCTTGGAAACAAATGAAGCAATTGGCTAAACTTTTAAAATTAAGAGATATGATTTCTCTTTGAATGGTAGTTTAGGGAATATTTGTATGCTTGGTTATTATTTCCATTTTTGAAAAGCTTTCCTCACTAGACTGTTAGTCTCTAAGAGTTCCCATCCTGACTCCAGAGATGGTCTGTTTCTTTATAGGATGGGAATTTGAGTACACTGCTAAGTGCCTATAAATCCCCAGCTCTCCTGCATGATGGATATAGTACACTCTTCCAGAAAGTAGCTTATGTCAGATGCTGACACTTGGCTGATAATACACAAATTATCCAATAGAAAGTCATATGTCCTCCAAGCCAAACAACTGCAGTGCTTGTCTAGAGCCCCAACAGGCTCAAGGATATTGCCCCTGCTTTGAAGGAGAGAAGGTCTCATTTTACTACAGCAATGCTCAGGTATCTCTGACATCTCTTTATGGTCAGTGCACAAGAAAGAAACACACTGAATCATTCTGTCTCAGCCCATTGCTTATGAGGTACATTGTAAATCTCCATGAAGCACACTGCTGAGTCCTATGTGAAGGTCACTGACACTCTTCATGTAGCAAGCTTGCCTCAGTCCCACAGAGACAAACCACACATCCAAACATCTTCGCAAGTACCAACAATTTCCCTGACTGGTCCATAGAAAGGGGGTATAGTTATATGGAAATCAGACTACAATACATGCATTCCTCAACTTTTATTGTAGAGGATGAAGACAGCAGGAGCAATTAGATGAGAAACATTTTCATTGCAGAAAATATGATAATCACGGGGATATTTGGGGAGAAAGGAGTTAGCTAAGGCTAAAGAAAGAGGACTATGTTCTGTCATGTTCAGGGAGAAAGTTCTGGAAAGGAGCACTGATCTCTGTTCCCATGTTGTATTCTGACCTCTCTTCATCGAGCAGGAGTGACTACAGTGCTGACCATGACAACACTCAGTATCAGTGCCAGGAATTCGCTGCCCAAAGTGGCCTATGCCACAGCCATGGACTGGTTCATTGCTGTCTGCTATGCATTTGTCTTCTCTGCTCTGATTGAATTTGCCACAGTCAACTACTTTACAAAGAGAGGATGGGCCTGGGATGGCAAGAAGGCCCTAGAAGCAGCTAAAATCAAGGTAAGGGATGGTTTATTATTCTCCTTCTTTTCGGGTCCATTGCGAAGATAATGGGCCTAATTCTGAGTCTAAATATTTAACAGGAGATTTTTTTTCTTTCTGCCTCTCCCTCCAGAATGATCTTTCCTCTTAACTGCAAGGCTCTTTACAGGTTCTTACACATGGTCTAATTTATTTTAAATCAATTTCATTCAAGTAAAAGGTCTGGTGTTCACTGAATGGTTTGGACTTAACTAGTTAGTTTTGTAATAACAATCCTATCTAGGGATAATGTGTTTGAGTTTCAACCTCAGCTAAACCACAGCATGTTCTTTTATCCCTAATTCATGCATTATATCTTCTTTGAAGTAGCCGGCATGTCTTGGAGAGGGTGGACAGCATAATAGAAGTTATCCATCAGCCAAAATGACCCAGTGCTTTGAGGGAATGATTTGGTCCACTCAGCTGTGAGCATAGCCAAAATGACCAGGTGCTTCAAGGAAATGATTTGACCCACTCAGCTGTGAGCATGCATAATAGTGTGAAGTGTCACACAGTCACATGATCTTTCATTGCATGCTTCACACATGATTTCACCCAAATATAAGGAATAGCAGCACAAGGCCCCAAGCTGAATCACTTCCACAGGGATGAGAAAATGTACAGGTACAGAAAATAAAACCACAGATAATAACCCTCTAATTACATTATGCACGGAACAGACATTTAAGCAAGTCCTTTGTACTGAGAGAAGGTGAGATCAGTACTTTCAGGGGAAGATGGAAAGAAGATCTTAATCTATCCTCTGTTAAATAAGCCCAAGGGGAGTCTGGACTGAGTTGTGGATGAGTAGAGTTAGTTGTGCTGAACTACACCAGCTGGCAAACCTGTGCACTTCCATCCCATGGAGTTTATCTGGTTCTACCTCATGGAGCCTGACCCAGTTATGTCTGGGTCAGCCTTTGCTTCTCTGAGATTGGATATCGCATAACTGCTAAGTTTTCTCTACTCCTAAGTGGAAGTTTGTGAAAATAGGCAAACACTGAGCTTCTTCATCCAAGTTGTGACCATGTAGCCCTTTAGAGTTCAGGCATCCAGCAAACATCTATTTTCAATAATATGAGATGGACTGGTTAACTTCAACTTTCCACACCATCTGTGTTTCTTTCCAAAAAAAAAAAAAAAAAAAAAAAAACAACCTTCTCGACTGCATTGGCTTCCCCTTATAAATCTAAAAGTTCAGTGACCTCACTTAATGTCTGACTGTTCTGCATTTTTTCCCTATGCCTGTTGCTTCTTCATAGTGCCTATTTGAGTTTGTTTTCAGGTCTTGGGGAGACACAAGTAATTTGGCTGCGGTGGATGATCTGTGGGGTGCTGGAGAAACATTTGTATAAACAGGATTTCCTTGAATTGTTACAGGCTCCATGTAACTGTTCTTTTCTAGGTCTGTGGGGCAAAAGAAGAGAACATAGTATGACTAATCACCCTCACAGTATACCCCACTGGTCAGCCATATGGGACACCAAGATGATGAGTTGTTCCCCCTGTGCTGAGCCCTACCATAATGCTGGAAAGGTTCTTTTTTTATGGAGGTACCAATCTATCAGGCAGGTCAGACACACTCTCAGACCCATGGGCTAAGTGAGAATGAGCGTCTTCGTGGGAATCTGTTGCTGTGAGGGTATCATCACAAGAAGTGGAGAAAACTTTAAGAACTCAGAAAACAGACTATACTCTCCATTGTTTCATGCCTATCCCCAAGAAAGGAGGAAAAAGTGAGGTGAGACAGAAGATGATGGTGGTCTGTGCATAGTCTCAGCAGAACCTCAAATAATCCCTACTGAAACTGTGAATCAAGTCAGAGCACATGGAATGGAAGTGGTGCTTCTGCCTCACTGGCTAACATGTGGGTGCTGAGTGACATTCTTCCTGGGGAATCATGAACAAGCATCACACATCCAAGACAGGGAACTGACCACAAATAGTTCCAAAACCCAACACAGTGAACCCATGAGTTATACTGGGGTTACAGAAATATAAGTGAGGAGTTACAGGAGCACAACTGACTCAAAGGCATCTGAGTCATGAAAGCCAGTGGATCACAAAGCTGAAGCACATTGTACGACCTGCAGACCACTCAACAGCCTGAGCAGTGTCTACTCCAGTTAGTTAAGTTGGCTGGAGCCTTGTCTGAACAGCCTGGATGTTCTTCTAGGTGGTTCATGTGATCTGATCCTTGATGAGGCAGCTTGCTTGTCTTGTCTGAGAGTGACTCTCAGCAATCTTTCTGGCTTACATATGCTTGTGGAGGGGAAGCCGGTAAACCTGGTCAGTTTCAGGGACTTCCTGGAGGTAATTTGAGTTGTGTGCTTCCTTAGCTCCAGTAGCTTGTGGTTTGCCCTCCTTGTAAGCATGCTGTTGTCTTAATGAGAAAACTCCAACATGGAAGGTTTAGATCTCTCCAGGAAACTGTTACACAGCCATGGGTCTGCCTTCTAGGGACAATTGTGGCTAGAAAAGACCAGGCAGCTCTCTATGGTTGAGGCTGTTTTTGAAGTGATAGCTGAGCAGAAAATACTTCTGGAAGAGGGATCTGTGTGGATCTCTATGTGAGGAAAACCCACCTGAACTTTATTCTATCTTGTGCTGTTTCTGTCCTCTCTTCGTGCTTGTCTCTTTTAGTTCAAAGCACATGTCACCATGAAGGGCAGTATAGTCATCTTTCCATGTCTGCAGGTCCCATATCTTTGATACAACTAATCACAGTTCAAAATGTTTGAGAAAAATATTGGGTATGTACTGAAAAAGCACAGAATTTGATTTTTGGTTATTCACCAAGCAATACAAAAAGATTAAGCATTTACCCAGTGTTAACTTGCATTGGGCATTAGAAGTCATTTGAAGAATTTAAAGCATGTGAGAGAATGCCCTCAGGCAATGGGCAAACAAACACTAAGCTATTTTATCTATAATTCTTGTGTGGTATCTTATTTTGATAAATGTGTGCCTATGGAAAGATTTTTGTCTTCTGTTGTGTTCTTTCCCTGATTCTCAAAGATGAGAATTGTTTAGAGTAGTTGGTCATACTTACTAATATTCTGGAAGACTGGCATGAAGCCTACATGGTGGTTTTCTGCAACATGGACTGCTTCCTGCCCATCTGCCCTCCCATAGTCTCTAGGGGTCCCATACGCCTTACATCTGGCTCAGCACTTGGTTTTCATTTATTCTCACCTCCACCTCCCTCCTTCTGCTCTCTTCTCGTTATAGTTCCACATCTTTACTGGCTGATATGTTTTCCATAACTATAGTACAGGTTTATTTATATTTTATTTAATGAGATGGCATTGTATTGATAATGAAATTGAAATGAAAATTAAACTAATATTTTATCATGTATATTTTTAAACATACAGCAATGTTTAAAATGTTTCTGCTCATAACATTTTACTATGTTTATGTTATAACAATCTACATACCATCTCTATCTATCCA
Organism: Mus minutoides; assembly: GCA_902729485.2. Taxonomy (NCBI): domain Eukaryota; kingdom Metazoa; phylum Chordata; class Mammalia; order Rodentia; family Muridae; genus Mus; species Mus minutoides. The sequence continues at coordinate 1,700,987 of LR753311.1, forward strand.
TCATTCTACTTAGCATCCATCCATTCATCTACCAATCTATTCATCTGTCATCTGTCATCCATTCAACCAACTAATATCCATGTGTCCATTTATGATCTGTACATTATTATCTATTCAACAATCTATTTTTATCACTCACCCATTTTATTTTTTATACATATCAAAATAAATCCCATACATATCATTAAACAGAGTTCAGTGTGAGTTATTATTTATTTAATTCTCTCCTTTGGAAGAAAATTTATCCAACATGAAGCACACAAACAGGCATAGCTTTATTTAGATCCTAGAAACACATACTCCCCAATATTATCACATCATTAGAAATAAGGAAATTCTATATATCTCTATCTAAACAGCTCCTGTTCTCACCTCTCTAAATGTAACCACAGTTCTGATTTTTATACATTAAGTTTATAACCTGTTCTAGAATTCCATATGTAATTAAAACAATCAAACAAACAAGCAAACCAAAACACAAGACAGCATGCACAAGACATTTGCTGGATCCAGAATAGTCCAAACTGGAGACTGCACATATGCCTATCAAAAGGATATAATTATACATTCTAAAAAGAAATGATACACAACAATAAAAGACATTTTCATTGTGTTGTTGGAAGCAGCTGCAGGGCTGATTCTTGGAAGCCCTTTTTGAGATACACCTTGGACCAAGGACTTCTTACTGTAGTCAGCATTTCAAATCACTCTCCTTTTAATTATTCTCTAAAGGTCATTCTCTAGAATGCTTCTTAAAGCAAACTTGAGAGTATTCACTCCCAAGGGCACACTTAAATAAAGAAATGATTGTTACAGTGATCTTAATTCAGTTTCCAGTACGTTCCTTAGAAATAGCAAACACTTACATCAGTAAGGACTCTTGCTCAGCCACCCCTATCTGCTGTGGGATTCTAGGCTCATGTTCATTGTCTCTTTTGAAGACAGACTGTGAGACCTTATCCAGGAGCTGAAAGGTGACATATCTTTACCTTATATTTTGCAGAAAAAAGAACGTGAACTCATACTAAATAAGTCAACAAATGCTTTTACAACTGGAAAGTTGACCCATCCTCCAAACATCCCAAAAGAGCAGCCTTCAGCTGGGACCGCGAATGCACCCGCAGTCTCTGTCAAAGCTTCTGAAGAGAAGACTGCGGAGAGTAAAAAGACATACAACAGCATCAGCAAGATCGACAAAATGTCCCGGATTGTGTTCCCCATCTTGTTTGGCACTTTCAACTTAGTTTACTGGGCAACATATTTGAATAGAGAGCCCGTGATAAAAGGGGCCACTTCTCCAAAGTAAGCCAGGAAACGCTACTCCCACAGAAATGACGCTGCGGAGAGGCCGAGCTCACAGAGACTCTCTGGGCGCTGTCTTTCAGGAAATTTTGCATGTTTAATAGTATGTACAAATAATATTGCCTTGATGTTTCTACGTGTAACTTCAAATGTTTCAAGGATGTACCCTTAATAAACCAAGCAAATGGCCTTCTAGAACAACGACGGGAGGCAATGACTGACTCTCAGACGCTCAGCGCCCTAACATCAATAGTTTACAAATGAGAGAAGTATATTTTTAACTGTTCTGAGTATATGCCATTTTTATACTTCGAATGCCATTTCATACGGTTTTTCCCAGCCAACAGAACATTTTAGGGAACTTCTGTGATGACCACTTCACAGGTGAAAAACGCAAAGATCCTGGGGTACACGCTGTCCATGAAGAGCAAACTGTGGACATTTAAGTCCAGTACGAATTGCCTTTAACAATTCTTCTTGTTCTGAAATTAGAAAAACTACTGCATGAACTGACATTAAGAAATAGAATAAGCAAACATTTATGCAGACAAATTTAATGACAAGCACATAGTGTCTTAGATTAGCAGATCAAATACTTCCCCCAAGGAAAAGAAATCAACTAATTCAAAGTTAATTTTGGTTTTTGTGGAAAACAAATCTATTTCTCACCCTACCCCAACAACCTCAACAACCTTAATAATGACTAAGAAAAAAACAATCTTAAAACCTTAAAGCAACAAGGCCTTGGTCTTTGGAGGCAGAACTCTGTGACCAATGTTTCTGGACGCCGGCTCCTCTTGCTGCCGCTTCAGCGCTGAGAAATTGTAACTGAGGTATTTTCTGTTTTATTGCCCTGTACATATTTCATGATTGGATTATTGATCTGTTAGATTTTGTATATGGATCTTAAATGTTCATTAAAAAAATGTAAAAATGACCTGATCTCATGCCATGTAATTTATAATTTAGATTTATTTTTTGCCTAAGTCCCTAAAAAAGGTGTAAGAAAAGGTGAAAAACAAAACAAAAACAAAACAGAACAAAAAAACCAACCAAAGGAAGACAGTTAAAAGTTAGTGGGAGACCCCTACTCTTCCAACATAATTATGCAGGAGGATGATCAGAGAGGATACTGTTGATGTGACAAGGGTAGACAGATACAGCCAGTGTGTCTTCCGACCCCAGATCTCTGTGTGCTCTCCTCAGCACATTCCCAGTGTCTTCTACAGACATGAGGACTATGGATCCTGACCGTACAACTTCCTTATGGGCCTGATGACAGCTGTTCTTGGTTTTGTGCCCTTCTTTCTGGGTCAGAAGATGGCTGGATCTAGCCATACAACCTCTCTTAATGGCTCTAGTTCTGGTCATATCCCTCTCTTTTTAAAGGCCTGGTGAATGCTGGTCCTAGCTCTGCCCCTGATTTCAGTTGTTCATCAATAGTCATACAGAGTAGAACAATTGGTGCACACACTCACTGTTTGAATAAATAATAAATAATATTTAGGAGTTTGGAATGAATAGGTTCTGTCCTAAATTTGGAACTCTAGAATTATAACAGATGAGTTATAACTATCAAGAAAATAAAATTGATGGTTAGATCTGCTTTGACAAGGTAGGTACCATGAAAATATTCCAATTCACTTTCTTAGTATGTTTTCTTATATATGTTTGTTGTGTGTAATTTTATCAAACCATGCTTGCTCCTTGCTTGGTGCCCACCTACACTATGTTCTGAGATCAGCTGCTGCCAACAGCTGTCTCACTCAGCCCCAAAGGTTAGCTTTGCCAAGCCACCCTGGTTTCACTCAGCTCCACCAAGCTTCCAACTTGTGTTTTTCCCAAGAACACTACAGATCCCTCCGTGCCTATTCCTCTGGCTGTCTGCTTTCTCCTCTTGCCCACCTTAGCTGGAAATGGAAAACACCAGACAGCCTTAATATTTAAAAACGTTCAAATAACTCAATGGTTGGGTGAGTAATCTATTGCTCTAAAGACATCAGTTAGAATTCTGCCCGGGGCAGTGGCCACCACCTGTTCAAGTTGCCCCAGACCTTACATAGTTCTAGCGCCTCTCCCCAAAACCTGGCAGAAAATCTTCTCCTCCCTCTTGTCTCCTCCTCTTCCTCCTGGGACCCAGAAATCCCACCTTTGTCTCTTCACTCAGCGATTAGCTTCCACCATCTTTATCGACACTATCAAGAACCAATTAGAGAAATAACACCTTCATCTGTGCATGTGCATTTGGACACATACTTATTCATGTATGCACACATGTGTTTATGGGTGCCAGTACCTCTGTGTGCTCATGTGGAGACAATGTTGACATCAGATGGTTTCTTTAGTTTATCTCTGCCTTACTTTTTGAGATAGGCTATTGTACCAAACCTGGAGGTCACAATTTCAGCTAGACTGGCTGGCCAGCAAGCCCCTGCTATGCTCCTTTCTCCAACTTCCCAGTGCTAGTATTATGAGCACACAAAGGCACACCTGACTTTTTACATGCACACTG